>JACXGM010015496.1:0-10654 GCA_016801145.1 Umbra pygmaea | reverse complement strand
ATATTTTTTTCATTGTTTTTCAATTGATAACATGCATCGGTCAATACTGAAGCCGCGTTTTTAAAACTCTGCATTACCAACATGCATCTTGGCCAAACAGTTAATCTCACCTCCAAAACTCACTGAAACCAACACTCAGAAGCACACTGACCTAAAAAACACTAACAACAGTGAGCATTACATAAATTATTAACTTTAATCTTTGAATATGAATGATTTGTCACATAAATCAGTAATGCTTATAAATTAAGAACAACACCTTTTCACTTTACATTAACAAACGTACATGTAACAACAATGAATCAGAAATGCAGCAATTTGGTTCAACATTCTTTGTGTTTAATTGGCCCAAATGTACTTTTGTTTCGCAGACTGTGATGAAGAGTTTTGACACTGTGACTTCAGATTTGACCAATGCAGGTTACCAATTGAAAAAACAAAATCAAAAGTGAACATAAGTGTAAAAAGGTTTGGGTATCCTGTAACTTAGTACTTGGTAACATCTCCTTTGACAAACTGAACTGCTTCCAAATGTTTTCTATAGCCAGCTATGAATCTTTATATATTACAATTTTTTCCCCAATCCTTTGCAGAACTCATTCAGTTCAGAAAGCTTCTTGAGTATCCTCATTGTCTTGTTGAAACATCAAGTTCCTTTCAGATTCAGTGTCCTGACCAGAGTTGGGTAACAATTACTTTTACATTTGTTAATTTTAAAAAGTAACTTACCCAACTCTGGTCCTGACTGATTGTTAGAGTTAAGCTTGTAGAATTTGTTATTATTTAGGGACAGCTTGATTTAGTTTTATATCTTAATGTTATTTATTCCATCTTTCCCTGCTTTCTTTAATGATACCTCCTTATAATAATAATAATAATAATAATAATAATGCATTTTATTTAATGGCACCTTTCATAACACTCAAGGTCACCTCACAACTAATATAAATTACACAAATCACAACAAACAAGCCACATATACAGATTCAATGCAGTAAAAACTCAATAAAACATATTCTAAAAAGCCTGTATAAAAAGAAGTGTCTTAAGATGCGTTTTGAAAGTCAGCAAACAGTCAATATTGCGTATATCAAGGGGAAGGGATTTCCATAGGCGGGGGGCAGCATAACTAAAAGATCTGGCACCCATGGTAGTTAATCGAATCCGAGGAACCACAAGAGAAAGTGAAGATGAAGATCTGAGAGCACGTGAAGGAGTGTAAACATGGAGAAGTTGACTAAGGTATTGGGGTGCAAGATTATGAAGTGCCTTATATGTTAAAAGCAATATCTTGAATTCAACTCTATACTTTACTGGAAGCCAGTGCAATTGCCTCAGAACTGGAGAAATGTCCTCAATAGAAGGAGTCCTAGAAAGAACACGAGCTGCCGAATTCTGAACCAGCTGAAAGCTTGTGTAGCAGTTTGGAGGGAACACGTGGGAGAAGAGAATTACAATAGTCTATACGTGAAGTGACTAGTGCATGGATAAGAACTGCAGTATTGTTATTTGAGAGAAAGCAACAGAGACGGTTAATATTACATAAGTGGAAGTATGCAATCCGTGTGATATTATTAATTTGACTTTCAAAGGATAGTGTGCTGATGACACCCAGACTCTTAACCTGTGTGGAAGGACAGATTGTATTATTGTCAATGTACAAAGAAAAACTATTACATTTAGATACAACAGATCTAGTGCCAACTAGTAAACCCTCAGTTTTGTTGCTATTTAGTTTCAAGAAGTTAGCTGAAAGCCAGTCTTTAATGTCAGCTAGACAGCTGTACAAAGATGGGGTAGGAAAATAACCAGTGGGTTTGGCAGACATGTAAAGTTGGGTGTCATCCGCATAACAGTGAAAATGTACACCATACTTCCTCAGAATATAACCAAGTGGGAGCATATAGATAATAAAAAGAAGCGGGACTAAAACAGAACCCTGGGGAACACCAGTCGTAACTGTAGATGTTCGTGAAATGAATCCTCTTAATTGAATACGCTGACTGTGTCCAGATAGATATGATCTAAACCAAGAAAGAGCAGTGACAGTAATCCCAATAAAAGCTAACCTGTCAAGAAGTATATTATGCGAGACAGTATCAAAGGCAGCACTCAAATCAAGCCCAGAGTCAGCTGCCAACAGTAGATCATTGGTTATTTTGACGGAGCAGTCTCAGTGCTATGGTGGGGACCAAAACCAGATTGGAATTGTTCATACAAATTATTATTGGAAAGATGTTCATGAACTTGAACTGCAATACACTTTTCCACTACTTTAGAGATAAATGGTAAATATATATTTGTGTGCTAAAGGTAGAATCTGAGCTGTGTTCAGTAGCCTACAAACATCTCCATTAAGCAGAAAAGTAGTTATATCTACTCCATTTGTGACATATTTCTATGCAATGTTTGAAAATATTTTGCTACTCAGCTGCAGACAAACTAATCCCTTTGACAATAAAATACTAACTAAGGATAAAATAAAATACCAAAATTAATTAAGTTCAGTGTAGCTCGCAATTAAGTTATTCACATTTCTTGCTACATGGCAACATGTAAATACACAACAATGATTTCCTCCCTCTTGCTGTCTACTAGACCTAGTGTTTTTTGAAGGACACTGTTTCAGTTTAATTTAGTTTTTTATTTAGTAATTTATTTGGGGAATTCAACCGAGTTAAATGAGGGGAGTGGAGATAGCAAATCTGTAATAACCTGACCATATATTATTTGTTTTGTTTTCTAGCCAGCTCTTTAATAAGACAGTCATACTATGGCTGAACAAGTATTGACTGAACTGTTATTTTAAAGGACATGCAACAGTAAATGGTCAAACTGTGAAACATATTTAACCAAAATGTAGTCATTTATGAGACCATGTTGAGTGGTTTTAGTCTTTATAGTTTTGGTTCCTTTTAATGCATAGCTGCTCATTTGGGAAAAATGTGTTTATTTTTGTAATGGGTCCAAATAAATGTTGTAGGCATTCTGAGATACTGTAGGCATACTTAATTCTTTTGTCATATTTGGATGGGGTGTTGTAAGGGGAGGTGGAAGTGAAAATATTTTCTCTATTAGGGAGGCGTGGGGGGATGTTATTGCTACCCAGAGATTGACCACCCCCCTCCCCCAATAAATATCATACAGTTCCTTAGTTGAATACATTCTTCCACATTTACAATATTCTCGGATCCTCAGGCTGTTCCACAAACCCCAGTTTGTGCTTAACAGATGGCCAGATGTTCTTTTTTTAAATGTTTTACCCTTATTTCACCAACCATATCTTCTTTGGTTGCGGCCAAACAGTTAAACCTTCATCAGTCCAAACACATTTCACCTTGTACCATGTAGAGGTCAGGTCAACACTTTCTGTTATTATACCATTTTTTTTCCAGGGGTGGCGACACTGAATAAATCTGTATAAATGTGTATATATAGTATAATTGGCCCTATATTTCCATTTGAACACATGATACTAAACACATTAGTTCAGTGAAAAACAATGGGTTTATTTTTAGGATATCGATATACTCGCATACAATCTGAAATAGATTAACATTTAAAATTTTAAATATAGTGAATACAAATATCTTCAAATCCAGTTTATATATTCATATGTGTGCAAGAGTATATTCTTCTATAATAATCCTGGCATACATAGTATATTACACTATCTGATCCATGTACAGTTAATAAATATTTACTTTTTCATCCAATAACATTTTATGTACTGTAGTTTGTATGTCTCACTTTCCCATAACCTGAGCTTTAGTATGTTATTAGAACAGCAACAAAATCATGATTTCAAATCCTGTTTTGTCTTGGGCTAAAGTGCTTCATGAGTTCCTGCTTTTTGGCAAAGTGACATCAAAATCATATGCAACTTGCCAATAAAGCTGTATCGCTTAATTGCTTTATACATACAGCAAATTGCTAAAGAATGAAATTGGTCATAAAGATTAACTGTTGCATATGCATGTCAGAATCCGTTACGTATACATTTACATATATCTTTCATCACTTTCACAATGAAGTTGAACAATGCTAAAATTGGAAGGAATATTAGACTAATGGCTGACAGTCATGTATAGTCACATTTACATCCCGATTGTCTTTAGGGACAAACAGAGCTATTGACAAACAAAACAAACATGAAAAACGTTGAATTATGCTTAGTGGACATGTCATATAAAAACTTTATGAGGGTGGGCTTTCTGTGAATATATATGATGTGGAAGGTTGTGGTAACATACTGTATCCATTCAAGACCAGTTGAAAACTATCAAATGGATGATACAATACAAGATTTTTAGGCTAGATGTCATATTACACTATTTTCTTTTTAAAAGGTGTTTTATATATATTGAAGAGCATACAACAGCAAAAACTGGACTGAAGATACACAGCTGTACTTGAATATGTATACAGCAAAACATCCACAAAACCCTTGTCCCAAAAGCATGGTGTCCCTCTTCTTTTTGGATATTTTGTTGTCATTCCATGTAATTGCTTTTCCTTGGATCACTTTGCATCGAGTTTAGTTGGTCATTTGATTTGCAATCCACTTAAATCCAGTGCAAAACTGGATAGGTTTATCCTCATTGCATCTGATCATCATTTTAAAACCCAACATACTGAACAAATTTAGGGTGAACAACATTGAAACCATGACTTAACATATTACATTATGTAATAACACTATGACTCAATTATCATGTGCTTCTCTATTTAAAAAGAATAATAATTAAGCAAGATAAAGAGGCAGAGACTGGAAGTGAAACGTCCCAAACACAAAGTACACAATGTCCTCGCGGAGACCCTTGACATGTCTGAAAGACAGACGACTTAAACAAACAAAAAAGCGTGAGAAGATCCATCCATTGTCTTTTTGAGTAAACTAGACTAAAGAGGTCCTCTGGATGTGCTTTTTACGCTAGAACTCCTACTTTTATTCACAGGTGCTTTAGGTAGACACAGTAAGCTAGACTGTGAGATGAACTAGTGTTACTTGGTGGCTCTCCTCATAGCAGCTGATAGTGGAGGCAAAGTGTTCGGCAGCCGTGTGACTCCACTCTCGCTGTCAATGTCTGTCGCTTGTGCTTATCTTCCAGAAAAGGTGAAACTCACAGTACCTCCTGTGTGCATCAGATCCTCTTTGTGCTCTGTGCTCGTATGACCTGTTCACTTGTACAACAGGGGGATCTGGCTGTTGTGGCAGTGGTTGCGGCTCATCTTGCTGTCGGCCTGGTACATGTTGGAGGTGTTGGTGAAGGAGGGGGGTAAGGAGGAGTGATTGTCCGACGCGGGGTTGGGGTAACCAGGAGGGGGCAGTAGAGATTTGGGGTCTGGCTGGGTGGTTGGTGGAGATGGGGTGCTGTGGTTCTGGTTGGTGACAGACGACGGCTGGCGTCGGTTGCGCAGGGCCTGTCTTTCTACCAGCTGGTTACGGAGCTCTGATACCCGCTGCTCCTTCTGAAAAACAGGTAGAGCTGCCATGTAAACAGAGCACTCATCGGTGAAGGTGAAGAATTGAATAAGCATTGAACCCATGAATCACCTATAAACCGAACAATTTATCTCTCGTTAAAAAAATTTACCAGTTAAACAATTGATGGGACAGATGTTCTGAATCAAATTTGCATCAGATGTAATTTAATGAAGATGTACTGCGATTCAATAAAAAACTGAGTCAAATCAAGTGTGCACCATACCCTCTGTTTGATCTAGACTGACTGAATAATTGATGGCCAGTTGTACTAACTCTATTTCAGATGTATTATAGTCAACAGAACCATTACCGTGGTTCTACGTTCTATCTAGGGTAGATAAATACAAGGGGCCCTATTTTAATGATCTAAGCGCACGGCGTGAAGTACATGGCAGAAGTGCCCTTTGGGCAAATCCACTTTTGCTAGTTTGACGGTGGAAAAAGGGTCTAAAAGGGTTGTACTAAGTGTCTTCATTAATTCATAGGTGCGTTTTGGGCGTAACATGTGTGACAGATGACAGTGGAGTAGCCATCATAGTGCTAGTAATGTGGGCTACTGAGTACTGTGATGGCTACAACGGGTTGTTTTGCTTTAGTTATAGTGTGCCTGTATAGGTGTATTTTGGTTGCTGCATAATGGTGATGTTAGTTAATTCAACCACTGCTGTAGGTGGCACTGTTGCTAATCCAGGTCAGTGGGTGACTGGCTTCTTCTTTGGTGTCAACCACTGATTTGGAGGGGAAGTAGGCCATGTTGAAAAGGGGGAACTGGGGAATGAGCACATGGAAGAAGTGTTTGGTGGGCTAGAAAAGACATTGTATAGAAGTCTGGAAGTTTGTTTTGTTTGAGGCAATCTTTAATAAATATTCCCACACATTGGGATAACAGTAGTACTGGTGTGAAGATCTCGTTAGTTCCCTTTAAGATCCAAGCACATTTCTACCTTCCATGCATTGCTATTTTGATGGTGGATTTGCACCGTAATATTTTATTTGTAATCTTTTGCATGTTTGTGTGCTGCTGTGCTTCCCTGTGTGTGTGTAACAAGCATAGTGTGCACGCACTGTGCATCAGCCTAGGTGACTTTGACTAATTTGCTGTTAAAATAACTATGACGTGCTGCACCATTAACTTTAGACCTGGTTTTTGTTGGTCAATGCCGCGATCACTTTACGATGCCTCAAGATAGCACTACACCTAGAATTATCCTGAACACACCTCCCTGTTAGACCAGCACGCCCATGGGCGCAAATATGGGCACAGGTGCATTGGCTGTTTAAACAATGCGGGTCCCAGACGGGAAATTGACAACTGCGTCAGGTCTTAAACTAGCAAAGGCACTTGCGTTCGGGCTTTGCGCTGCATTGCGCCGGGTGCAAGATAGGGCCCAATGTATGTGTACCTTCTGGATGATATCTAAGGTACATAAAGACAGGGTGTGTGTACCTTCTGGATGATATCTTAGGTACATAAAGACAGGGTATGTGTACCTCCTGGATGATTTTCTGCAGCTCTCGGTTCTCTCTCTCCAGTTGACGTGACTTCTCCTCATCGTTGTTGTTAGTGGACGAGCCGGTCTTCAGCGTGTCCTGCTGCTCTGACTGCCACTCTCCACGTGTGATCAGCCGCCGCATCTACCCAGCCACACACAGAGAGCCAGCATCACATCACAGCGCCACGAGTGTTCGAGTTCAGCAATGTGTTGAGGATTTGTGTAGAAGGCTGCACGCATACTGTATTGCCACTACACATTAAATATGAAGGTTTCCAGTTGCTCAATAAGAATATATCAAATGTGTGCCACTGCTACATACTCGGGAGTTCTAACCAAAGTACTCTAAAGTAACTATTCCCTGTATAGTTTCACCAGAACCTGGAAAATAATACTAACCATTTAAAACAAAATAGGGTGTCATTAAAGGCTGATTCCTTACAGTACATTATACAGTATTGTTCGGAGTTGCAAAGTAGCCTAATGGTTAGAGCACCTGCCTGGGTTCCGAAAGGACCCGGGTTCTAATCCCATGACCTCTAAGGTGACAGCTCTGTCTCTCTGTCTGTGAACAAAACAGTTAACTCAATTTCCCCACCCTCAGTAACATTCCCCAATGATGCATTGAGGCGAATAAACATTTGTACTTAATCAACTTGGTTGCTCATGACTTAATCCTAGTTATAAAACAGTAAAGGCATGTACCTTGGGCACAAAAAGCACCACCAAGGTGATATAGACGGAGAACACGATGGCCAGAGCAGCGAAGGCGAAGGAAGCATCCTGCTGCGATGTGAGGATCATAGTGACAGGAGCTGTGATCATACACAACACCTACAACCAGGAACACATACAGGGAAACAGCGACAAGAAGAGAGAAAACTAAGTGGAGGAGAAAGTGATCTGTGGCAGCTTATCATTCAAACACGGTTCCCGAAATAAAAACATCATTAAAAAGTAACGGATGAAGTAGCAGGTTATTTATTCAGCAGCACGCTGACACATCATGTTAATATAGAGCCTTCCAGAAGCTTTCTGCTTCCCTACCGGGAGGCCTTGGCAGAGGCTTAATGATTCTTCACATACAGGTCATCATTGATGTGAAGTTATCTATAATCTATAACCTATTACACCCCGACATACAAAATGGAATCAATGAGGACATCAAGAGCTAAGCCTGGCTTTTACCAGAGACCTGATGCTGTGTTTAACAGTTCTATCAGGCTATATGAATGACTGATCAATGAAAGTGCCTTCTCTCTCTGCCTTTGTAAACGAAAAACAAATCGTACGTATTTCATAATTGCATAACCACCCAACAGCATAAGCTCAGCCGTTACATGTAAAACTGTGGGAGGTTTGCAGTCGTAAATGTTTTAGTTCCTCATTAAGCTCTTTTGAGAAGGGAATCTGGGCAAATGCCAGCAATTATGTAAATTGTTGTTCAGAGAGTATTAGAATGTTTGCACACTGAGTAAAAGCATAAACCCAGACTATAGCTAGTTCAGAACATCACAACATACAGTACATTACCAGAACGTCAAGGACATACTCACTTATGTGAGTCGGGTAAATGTATGTGGAGTAACCTAGTGGCTATAGATATTAGCATGGCATTGATGAATTTCTTCATTCTTTCCCCTCAATTTTGTGATATTCAAAATGTAGGGCCCTGTTCCATCGCAGCAACCCCCAGCAGATTTTGGACAGTCGATGTCGAGAAGTTTTTTCCTTAGCACATTCAATGCTTTTTTAATACAAGTATGTGCTAGAGCACAATGAGGCAATGCCACCATATTTGAAAATGAACCCCTTAAACCGAGACGGTACTGGCCAAGTGCATAGGATCTCCGAGCTAAAACCACAAACAGGATTCAAATCCAGGTCCGGCAAAGACTAACAGTGAGGTGGTGACTTTACCGCTGCATAATTCAGATGCCACTAGCATGCCACTGCTTGTAAGTCATAAACACCTGCCAAACAATTCCTCCCTTGCGCTAATAAAGTTTGTCCTATGCTCCATTTGTAATCGAGTGGGAAATTAACACATAAACCCACTAATAAATCCACCAGAATTTCATTTAATTTACTACCTCCCAAGAAAAACTGCATATTGCATACCTTGAACATGAAAGGTATTGTCAACTACATTTTTAACTTGCCAACATGTGCACATAGGGATACTATTTAGCCCCAGCTATCTTTCTTCTAACATATCAAAGACTGTACATTTTGGCTTTGAGATCAATTGCTCAATGGGCTGCCTGAAATGCCAAGCGGAAACCAGAACACTCCTGGTCTTCCCCCCCGTGACGGTTGAGAGTCAGACTCACAGCCACGTTGTAAATAGCCATCCCTACAGCTCGATGGTCATTGATCTTCTCCGTGGAAACCGACTTGGTCTCATAAGCCAGAAATATCCCCAGCAGCAGAAGCAGCCCCTTGTAGCCGTACACCACACCTGGAGGACAGAGAGAGAGAGAGAGAGAGAGAGAGAGAGAGAGAGAGAGAGAGAGAGAGAGAGAGAGAGAGAGAGAGAGAGAGAGAGAGAGAGAGAGAGAGAGAGACAGAGAGAGAGAGAGAGACATAGGAGGAAGAGAAAAAACAAATAGGAGATAGTGGGAGTGAGAGAGGGCAAATAGAAAATGATAGAGACAAGGGAAGAGGAACAAAACAGAAGAACTGAAGGTGACAGAGATGTAAGGGGCTGTGGAAAGAGTGATGTAATGCAGCTGACTGAAGGTACTGCCCCTCTCCTTCCATTGTTCTTTTATTATATCGCTCAGTCTCACAGGACAGCGGGAATGCCATGGGGCAATGGCCCACTTTGTGACCCATATTATTACAATCGGACAGTATAATCCATTCAGAAGTCTGCCACAAAGACAGGGAGCAGGCGATGGTGAGAAACGCCAGATGAAAGGAACAGATAAAGTGGAAGCGTGTGAGAGAAAGATAGTCCAGGAACGACTGGCCTGTGTTGATGAGGGATGGAATGAGACGTAGAAAAACAAAGAACCGTCAAACAAATGACAGAGAGTGTGAATGGGCTGAGATGTAGGCCTTTAATGTTCAGTGAATGGAAGGGGGGTTAGGGGACAGAGAGAGTGAGGAAGAACAGACGAGGCGCTTACCAAGCCATATGGTCATCTTGTCTGAGGTGCAGTGCTCCAGGAGGGGCTGGATCAGGACGTCCAAATCTCCCTTAGGGGCCTCCTTGGTAAACTTCTACTCACATGCACGCGCGTGCACACACACACACACACGCACGTGCGCACGCACACACAGAATTGCAAAGAGAGAATGGAAAATAGTTTGCCCTGATATCCACAATTCGTTAAATATAAGATGAGCAAATGGGATTAAACACGGTGATAACCCAAAGCTAACCCAACATAGATATTAGACAGCATCACCGTACCTTCACGGTTAAATGTAAAGCTAACCCAACATAGATATTAGACAGCATTACCGTACCTCCACTGTTAAATGTAAAGCTACCCCAACATAGATATTAGACAGCATCACTGTACCTCCACTGTTAAATGTAAAGCTAACCCAACATAGATATTAGACAGCATCACCGTACCTCCACTGTTTAAATGTAAAGCTAACCCAACATAGATATTAGACAGCATCACCGTACCTCCACTGTTTAAATGTAAAGCTAACC
>JACXGM010015495.1:10000-21249 GCA_016801145.1 Umbra pygmaea | reverse complement strand
CCCTGAGCTGTCCTACATCTGAGCTGGCCAACCCTGTCCCTTGAGATCCAACCCTAATTTAGCACACTTAATAATTAGCTAAGTGAAAGCTAAATTAGGTTACACACAACTGCTGTAGGGTTGAAGGGAGAACCTACAGAGTGATAGTTCTCCAGGAACAATGATGTGGTCCTACATCACAGGTGTCAAACCGGTTCCACGGAGGGCCGAGTGTATGCTGGTTTTTGGTCTTTCCTTTCAATTAGAGCCCAATTAAGACGTAGACTGCCATGTGAGGGGAGATCCTAACTAATTAGTGACATTCAATCATTCAGGTACAAGGTAAAAGCAAAAACCTGCAGACACTAGGCCCTTTGTGGATCTGGTTCAACCGTAAATCTCAGAATTTCTCCCAAATTACGTTCTCAGGAAACTATTTTGAAAACCTAAATTACGTTCTATGCCGAACTATTTAGGGTGTTTTTACGTTTGAACTGCACATTTTGTTATTAGGCTATATTTGTACTTGAATTACGTTGCTCTGGTACATTTCGTTTAGCGGATTTATGCGAGAACATTCCATACATTCCATAGCGTTCAAAATTATATTGCAACATTCACAGTTAAGGTTAGGTAGGAGGATACTATCGGTTAAGGTTAGGCATGAGGTTACTAACGGTTAAGGTTAGATATGACGTTACTGAGGTTAAGGTTAGAATTAAGGTAAGGGTTAACATTACAAAAACCGACAATCGCGTGTCTGCATGACGCAAGAAATGTAGAACAAAACACACAAAGTGCCGGTCTGGATTTGAACTCGCAAACACTGGCATGCAAGTCGCGGATTTATATGCCCGTCCACCATCCCCGACCTCCGCCCTAGCTACGTCATGATCTTCTAATGTTCATATTGAACGGTATTCGAGTTCAATTTAGTTCCCTACAAACGTAATTGACCCTCTCATACGTTCCTATTTGACATATTTCGGTTTTACAAAATAGTTCCCTCAGAACGTATTTAATGTGATTTAGGGCTGATCTGGTTTGACACCCCTATCCTACATAATTGTATGCATTGTACAACCTACATCAGTGGTCCTCAAACCCTTCCATAGAGGGCCTAGTGTATGCAGGTTTTCGCTTTTACCTTGTACAAGCCTGATGGAGTTGCTCACTAATTGGCTAGGATCTCCCCTCACCTGGCAGTCTAGGTCCTAATTATGCTCTAATTGAAGGGAAAGACCAAAAACCAGCATACACTAGGCCTTCCATGGAAGGGTTTGAGGACCACTGACCTACATCATAGTGTTCCCACCTGCATACATAGCAGATCATACTGTTATTCATTACATTCTACATCCAAACAGCCATCCACTGTCCTTTGTCATATTATCTTACACACTATAATGCATTTATTAATTTCCCTAATGGAATCAAAGTGTAGAGTCAACGCATGACACTGGTTAGTGTACTGCTATAGATAAACATCATTGTAACATTTAGGAAACCTGTGATACTCTATGTGTATATATATACTGTTTATATCATTTGACCGATTATATTTATTTCTTTCATTTTCTTTTTTATGTAAACTTTATTTAACCAGGTGGGCCAATTGAGAACTGATTTACATTTGCAACAGTAGAAAAAACATGCACATTGTGTGAACATTGTGTGAACAAATCATGCCCTATTATTATCCTAGCAATCATTTCACAGATAAAAAATGTCCCACCCCCCCAAAAAAAAAGAAGGATGAGCTGTTCTTTTAAAAGGAACGGAGCCAAAAGATTTGTCTTCTTTCAAAGAGCCGTAATTCCCATTACAGCTGTCATGGCCATCAAGAAATTCCCACGCTGGGTCAGATTAAAGTGGCTGGTCAAAAAAGATGCCATGGTGGTAGAACAGTAGTAAAGAAGCAGTAACACTGTGCTATAACTGTACAAATGTTAATGTGCAATATGCCATTGGGACAGAACAGACAATGGGGCATAAGTGTGCAAATGACAATGTGGAAAAAGTGTCTGGCTAATGTTACAACAATGTTTGCACAGTTTGTGATAGAGGTTATACAGTTTATATATAGTTTGATTTGGCCTGGATTCTCTCTCTGTCTGTGTCTTGGCGGTTGTTTGTGATAGGGCTAATACTGGAGTTGGGTTTCTCTGTCAGAGTCTGGAGCAGTGACATATTTGTGGATTGCCATTCATATGTTAGATATGTCCTGGATGCAGTCTGGGATGATGCTGCAATGGGAACCAGGGTGGAGCTACATAGAATGAGGTGGACAGGGTTTAGAAGTATCAGATGGAGAGGTCGCATGGTGTAGATGGATGTTGGCATCATCACGTGAATATGGTAGATGTGGAGATGAGGAGTTAGGAGACTGAGGTGATAGAGAATGGGTTTGTGTGATATACCACTGAGAGGCAAGGGGTGGGATAGTTTGAGCTGGGTGTGAAGCTAGGCGAAGGCTGCTGGAAAAGAGGAGGAGTTGTGTTCTATCAAGCTGAGATGTAGAAGAGGCAATTAGAACACTCTGCTGGGGATTGGGTGAAGAGTCTACACTCATTTGCCGTCACCCACAATACATCCACATAATTTTCTCCTGTGTGTGTGTTTGTGTGTTTGTGCTTTTGAGTGTGTGTGTGTGTATGTGTGTGTGCTTGTTAATTTATTGAGTGGGTTTTCATTGCTTATTTGTAGTGAACCTACACACTTCACATATGCAGTGAAAGTGCTTGCTGTGTGTGCTAACGAAAGACCTTACATAGCATCACTGTTACATAGCCTCACTGATAGAGCTAATACAGGAGCCAGACCTCACAATGAATAGTTTAATGACAAACGGTAAACACACTGGTTAAACAATGTGCCTACATCGGGGAACTCAAGGACAAACTTGAAAACAAAGTGCCTTGACACAGGGCCTAACATGCGGTAGCACCTCATTCGAGAAAAAAAGTGTGCAACTCGAGGTAAGAGTGTCTGGCTTGAGAACAAAGCTGTCTACATCAGGACAAAGCGCCTAACTCGAGGACATAGTGTCTGACTCAAGGACGAAGCCTGTTGCGTTGATTAAAACCCTGTTGTCCCTTTCCTGATTCCAGATATGATATGCTGGTGTGTAATTAGCTTTTTCTGGCTGCTCATAAAGGGGGGGGGGGGGGTTGCTATCCCCTGAGACAGCATTAATACATTCATTATTTGTGTTTGCCTCTGCTGTCCACATCCTGTTGAGCGTCAGAACCTCGACCAACATGATGATCCAACTCCATACAGCAACTGCTCTATAATGCTCTATACTGCTCTATACTGCTGTATACTGCTCTATAATGCTCTATATTGCTCTATACTGCTCTCTCTCTCTTTCCTTTCTTTCTCTCTCTCTCTCTCTCCTTCCTCCCTTGTTCTCCCTCTGTTCTTCTCTCATAACCCTTCCATTCACGTGTTTCCAACAGTGGAATGTAATCCTGTTTTCCGTACTTATGTATTTTTTTAGTTTTACTGCAAGTTGGCTGAGAACACTTTTTCTTTCGCAGCAATGGCCTGGGGAGAAGGGGGGAGAGGGGAATGAATGAGCCAATTGAGAGATACGGATGATTAGGTTGCCATGATGGTGTGAGGGCCAGATTGGAAATTTGTCCAGGACACCAGGGTTAACACCCCTACTCTTACATCTTATGTGATCTTTAGCAACCACAGAGAGTCAGGACACCTGTTTAACATCTCATCTGAAAGACAGCACCCCACGCAGGGCAGATGTCCCTATCACTACCCTGGGGCATTGGGATTAACCTTTAGACCAGAGGTAAGAGTGCCCCCTACTGGCCCTCCAACACCACTTCTAGCAGCACTGGTCTCCCATCCAGGGACTAACCATGCCCGGCCCTGCTTAGATTTAGAAGCAAACCAGCAGTGCAGTACAGCGCTCTCTGCTGCTAACATATAACAGTATGTGCCTTTCGCTGTTATTGTCACATGCGCATGCGTCAGTCTGGTTTATATGCATATTGACTCCCTGTTTCTTGTCTAGTGCTCTTTTGGCTGAATGGGCACAAATTCACACAGACACACTTCAGAATTGAGTGTTAAGCATTCCCAGACGAGTGGGGGCTGTTATAGACATAAACCACACATACTGTACAAACATACACACTCAAACCCATCTACTGTAAACAAACACACATACACACATACACACCTACTGTACATGCACACACAAACACCTATTCTACACACAGACACACACACACACACATTATTAAGAGGCATGTCAATCATGTAGAGACGGAAATAGAGAGAAAATAGGTAAAAGACACATATTTGAATAAATGTAGTTATATTTGGGATATTCTGTGAATTGCCAAGTGATATCCAGTGCATAATTTTCTGTGAATGACCAGGTGATAAACAGTGTGCAATGTTCTATGAATGTCCAGGTGATAAGTTGTGCACAATGCTTTGAAAAATCACAAGGTGATATCCAGTGCATAATGTTCTGTGAGTGACCAGGTGATAACCAGTGCATTGTGTTCTGTGAATGACCAGGTGATAACCAGTGCATAATGTTCTGTGAATGACCAGGTGATAACCAGTGCATAATGTTCTGTGAATGACCAGGTGATAACCAGTGCACATTGTGCTGTGAATGGACTGGGGGTGGAGGCTTCCACAGAGGGATGCAGTTGACATCTAGAAGCAGAGAGAACCTACTGTATTGTAGATTCAACATGGTAGAGCAGTCATATCACATCTCCATTATTTTTGTGGACTATGATTTCTATTCCCAGTTTGTTCATTGAAGTCAGCAGAGCAATAATGTGTATCTCTTTTGAGTTGTAATAAATGTCCCTAAGCTGATGCTGGGATGAATATGTGATGTTCGGTTCTGGGAACAGAAAACATAGGGAAGTGATGGAAAATAAGTCATTTATAAGAACAGAACTGGGAGTTGCCAGGGACCTTGTGATACAATAAATCAATAGACATATACAATATAAGTTATGACACTCAGGTGTCCATATCACATAATCTGCAATAAGGTGGTTTTAAAATCCTTGTGTTACATAGTTCTTAGCCATAAACTACATTGCAAGTTAATTATATTGGACTGGATTATATTGGATTTCATCCGTTTCATTAATTCATCTGGAAAGCTACCTAATAAAGAACCAACCCTAAAAAGCAGTAATATTATAATGTCATTGCGGTTAAATGTTTCTAGCTCTACTGCTGAAAACATGTAGGAAGCATACGGATGAGACAGGTGTGAGAAAACATGTTTAGAAAGAAATACTAAACCAGAGTTTTGGTGCAGGCACAGCTGACGAGGGAGAAAGTAGTATTGCCATGAAATAGCATTGCATTTTCAAAAATGATATCATAGCTATACATACTTTTGAAATTATAATAACAACAAAGGTTGCAGTTACCGAGGGAGCTGAGATGAAGAATTATTAGAAAGAGAATGAGAGCTACACTCTAAAAACAAATGGTGCTAAATAGCACTAAAATGGGTTCATTGGCTTGTAATCATAGTGGAACCACTTTAAGTGCTATATAGCACCTATCTTTTGCTGAAGAACCGCTGAAGAACGAAACTGGGCTTAAAAGGTTCTTTAAATTGTAGTGGTGGAGATAGCGAGAGAGAGACGGCAAAATAGAAATAAGAGGGAGATAGATAGAGAGAGACAGAGTGATAGAGAGATTAAAAGCAGATCAGAGGTTTCCTGACGGTCCTCTTTGCACAGTTTTGTATTGTGGCTTGAATGATATAATCAATCCCTTGTTATTGTGACGATGTCACATTAAGATTGTGTGTAGCTGTCTGACTGTGTGTGTATCTGTCTGACTGTGTGCGTAGCTGTCTGACTGTGTGCGTAGCTGTCTGACTGTGTGTGTATCTGTCTGACTGTGTGCATAGCTGTCTGACTGTGTGTGTATCTGTCTGACTGTGTGCGTATCTGTCTGACTGTGTGCATAGCTGTCTGACTGTGTGCGTAGCTGTCTGACTGTGTGCATAGCTGTCTGACTGTGTGCATAGCTGTCTGACTGTGTGCGTAACTGTCTGACTGTGTGTTTAGCTGTCTGACTGTGTGTGTTTAGCTGTCTGACTGTGTGTGTAGCTGTCTGACTGTGTGTGTAGCTGTCTGACTGTGTGTGTAGCTGTCTGACTGTGTGTGAAGCTGTCTGACTGTGTGTGTAGCTGTCTGACTGTTTGTGTAGCTGTCTTACTGTGTGTTTTGCTGTCTGACTGTGTGCATAGCTGTCTGTGTGCATAGCTGTCTGACTGTGTGCGTAGTTGTCTGAATGTGTGCGTAGCTGTCTGAATGTGTGTGCTGAAGCTGGCAGTTTGACAATGTCTATCTGGTGTGGAGGCAAAACAGACTAGAACAGATCAGAGAAGATGGTCAGATGAAGATAGCTAGTTGTTTATGTCTCCTCAGACCTGCGGGGACACCAAATTTGTTATTGACCCTGCCTGGGAGTGGGGGTCTGACAGAGTGATAACAACATCCATTCTTTCTCGGTCCCTGATCCTAAACCAGACCAGCGTTGAAGCCAGAGCAGGGCCAGGAAGGGCCCCACCAATCACAATGACTTCAATTTTTTATAATGAAATACAACATTTGATCTGTAATTCTTTTTTTGTGCCTGACTAATGTGAAATAAACAAATGTTGTTAGGAGATTGTTGGAATATAAATGGTCTCAAACGTTATCCTGCCACCCACCCAAATTTTCACAACACAGTATGCTGACTTAGGTTAGCTAATGAAATATTGTAAGAGTTACAGGGGAGAGACCAGGCAGGTTGAATGTGTATGTCCGCCGAAGCAGCGTTTTATCAGGCCAAAGTGCCAAAAAAGTGCTGGAAACAAAACGAAGCTGCCTATCTGCAACAGAGCTAGATGAGGTCCAAACTTTGACGGTCATCTCTCCCTGAATCTCAATCTTCTTCCATTTCTGGGGCAGGGAAACAACAGCATGGCATTAGTAGGACACAAACATACCGTCTGCGTTAATGGGGGACTGATGTGGGGAGGATGCACGTCCGGATCTCCACACCTTTTCCCCATGGTTTATCAAGCTTTTTTTTTGGTTTTGCCATTTTGCACCTATGTGTGTTGAGCTCTCAGCCCGGTGTGCTGTCCAAGGTGCTGAATCCTACAGAGTGGGGCACTTGGAGAAAATAAGGGTGAGGGTAGTTCCTGCACCACAATATTTTACCATGGTCATTGTTATATTCATTAAATTAATCCCTCATTTTACTTAACATATGTTTACAAGCAATGGCTTCACTCTTGTGCTTCTTTAAATAAACATGAACAGAGAGGTAGAAGAAGAACAAACATTTTGCATGGTCATCAATGATTTGCTGTCGATCCATCCCATTGTTAAACTCGAGCTTTACCAAAACTATCCATGTCTATATACTTCAGATAGACACACATATGGGCACATGTATTATTACTAATCCCAACACTGACATATACTGTACGTAGTCACTGTCATTGTATACATTTCTGTATGCCTTGTGTCATTGTCCAATTTAGCATGTAGTACAAAACAATAGAAAATGTTAACTGAAAGGACATTTACTCTTACGGGTGGCCTAGTGTCCAGAAAATAAGATAAATACTAAGCCACACCTCCAGTCACCCGACACGACCCACAGGTTGACCTTAGCTCAATAACCCAGCAGGATTCCAAAGATAACAACCCATCTAAGTGATCGACTGCCTGCAACCCAACAGTTTGGTCATCAGTATTGTTGAAGTGTGCCTCAACTTTCTGACAGCGTGTTTGCTGTGCAAGAGAAGAGGAGACTGAAGCATACACTACACAGGCCTGGCTGAGATACATGCTAATTGGAGCCCTATGTTTCTGTGTGTGTGTGTGTGTGTGTGTGTGTGTGTGTGTGTGTGTGTGTGTGTGTGTGTGTTTGGGTACGTGTGCAAACCTGCATATCCAAACACTGGCCCGCTCTCCACAGTCCACCCGTGATTGACTCCGTAAATGTCTCTCGATCTCCCTGGAGATTCCTGGCTGAGGAGAAACAAGATTAATATATAAATAAAGAATAGGACATGTGCTAGTTCTTCTGAAGCTGGCGTTTTGTAATCTAAACTGCATTGAGTTCAACCATCCCAGAGAGGCTTGTCATCCTAATTAGGTAGTTACATTGTTTGCAATCTTAGCTATCTTTGCCTGGCCTGGGGGGCTGAGTTTAGGCACCCAGACGGTACATATGCAAGATGTGGAAATAGGGAACTGAAGGCAGGCAGACCTAAGAACCCAATACGCAGCATCAAGCTAGTAAACACAGCCACTACTACGCTTGTTTGAGTGTTTGTCAAAAAAGGTGAACACTGACAATATTGTGGATTCAATAGGCCGTGTCACACAGTTGACCCCAAATACTGCAGCTTGAACATGAGCTCTAATTGCTCTACAGACCTTTTTAATTTACTCTTATTTGTATATACACCCTAGCATAGCAGTAATTTTAGCTCTAATTGGTTTACAGACCCTGACATACCTGTAACGTACTGCAGTTCTAATTTGTTTTTAATGAGGGCAAATGAGGAAAACGAAATTGATGTAACATAGGGGACATAAAAATGTCACATTTGGTTCAGCCTTATCAGAAATGCTTTCCTATTGAACACTATTTGGGTCTCAGCATGTCCACATGAACATGTAAAATGACATGATTTTGTCAAATAATAAACCAATTTGGGGGGTCCGCGTGGCATAGCGGGCTAAGTCGCTGCATTGCAGGACAGTTTACGTCTCGATGGTCATGGTTTCGAGCCTGACCATGGGATCTCTGACTTTCTCCAGGCCTCCTGCACGAGGCAGCGCAAAATTGGCATGGCGTTTGGGTTAGATATGTCAGATGATCTATCCTGCCAAGTCGCTCTCCAGCGTAAATTAAATCGTAGGAGTATAGTCGGTGAACATAATCATCCTGTGCATGATCCAACTAAAGGCTTCCGTGTTGGGTAAATAGTGCGAAAGGAATCAGAGGCTCGGGCGACGTGGTTAAATTAACCATGTGCACGCCTCTCGTCATCCAACAGATCTGTACAAGGAGTTGCGGAGCTGCCAACAAGGCAGGATTAGAGAGGTAATTGGAAAGGTAGGAAAAAATTGGGAAAATTACAGAAAAAATAATAATAAGAAAGAAATTTGAATCCAATTCTGTTATTCTAAAACAATCGTTATTCTAAAACAGTGACCATGAAATGCAGTCATGTACTCTATTAAAACACATTTTGAAATGCAAATTACTTTGTAGATAAACAACAAACTTTATCAAAGTCAACAAGCTTGTAATTGATGCCCAAAGCAAAAGTGAATGTCATTATAGCAGCTTAATATATAGTATTTATAACTTGTGAGTTTCTTCAAGGATCAGGTCCAAACAAAGGTCTTATGAAGTGATGATGTCATGTCCTGTGTTAGTTCTCTAACTGAAACCAATAATGTTCATAGTGCTATTTTTATCACTTCATTCTGCCAGATTTTATTTTTTGTTCTGGTTAAACATTTTAGCATTTACCCGGTTCAGCATCTTTGTGGGGACTTGTAGACAGAGATCTGGATCACACACTCACTAAGGTTGAAACCTGTACCATACAATCTTGTGAAGCGGTGGTGGACAGCTAGCTAGCAGGTTGTGTACTTGAGTAATTTAAGCACCACTTTACTGCAACTGTCAGCAATGCCGATTGCAATGGTTGTCTGTCTACGTTGTTTGGGTCTTCAAGTGTATACATTTGTTATGGTGTAAAGAATGAACATTAATAAAAATACTATTGTAATTGACAAGGAGTGAGACGGTAAGCACATCATGGACATTTGTATAATAATAAATATAGTCAGGAACCATGCAATATAAATCATATTGTAAGGCAAGGCAAGTTTATATATATAGCACATTTCATACACAATGGCAATTCAAGGAACAGGAAAATGTAAAAATTTAAAACAGATCAAATTAAAGCAATTAAAATAAAAGTGAAACAGTTGGAAAAATAGTACAGTTTAAGAAATAAAAGATACTGAATGAACCATATAAAATATAGTGCAATCGGTTCGGACTTAGCACAGTGTTCACTCAGTGAAAGCGTAGCTAATATTGTATTAGATAGTGCAACTCTGATTAGCACATGCAGAGACCAGAGAAGTCTGTAAGGTTGTGTAGTTCAGAAATGCACTTGCTGCAGCATCTTTGTAGCTCAACATCCAGAGTGGCCATATCTAAAACCAAAGTTTGTGAGTGTTTGGCATGATCGACGCTCTACTTAATAATATGTTGTTTTTCATGTAAATTTGCCTATTCATAAAAGAATCATTAAACTATTTCTAACCTTACTATTTCTAAACAACTCAGTATACCTCAAGAAGATGCAAATGACTAATTAGATTGATTGGCACATACACAGATCAAAAGGTTTCACTGCCACGTGATTGTATTTTTCCAATTTAGAGTGGACTACCAAAGGTATTTTTACAACTGTATAATTTCTTAATTAATAACTAAAACAGTATACAATTAATTGTTTATTAGTATCTAAACCTGAATTACAGTTTTTTCAACTGCTTAAGCACTATTTTGAAATCATTGACCTTTTTTTTCAAAACACTACACACAATTATCACTACCACACACTCAATTAGCAGCAGAAATGATACAATAATTTATGAAAACCATATGTTGTTACCATACGAAGCACACACATTTCACATGACTTCATTGTGTTTGAACCTGCACTGCTGTTGCTAACCTAAAACACTTTTAGCAATCCTACTTCTCAGTGATTAGAGTATTGTAAATGAAGTACACTGAGAAAATCCAACTATACAATGAGTTCACCAAACACTACACAAGACCAAAGCAATAGACTGAGGAAAATATAATTTATTTCTCCATATTACCCATGTCCCAGTTTCTACAGTAGTGTGCATAACACTGTTAGCTCAAACAAAAAACAGACATAAAATACTGTATCCAGTACAGGTTACAATCACAGTAAACAACATAAAATATTGTATCCAGTACAGGTTACAACTACTGTAAATAACAACAACAAACATAAAATACTGTATCCAGTACAGGTTACAATCACAGTAAAGAACAACAACAACAAACATAAAATACTGTATCCAGTACAGGTTACAACTACAGTAAAGAACAACAGCAACAAACATAAAATACTGTATCCAGTACAGGTTACAACTACAGTAAATAACAACAGC
>JACXGM010015495.1:0-5000 GCA_016801145.1 Umbra pygmaea | reverse complement strand
CCGTGGAGCTTCAGACCATGGTTTTCAATAGCCTTTTACATCAGTCACATATTTGAGAAGACTGCCTTAAAAGCACGTGCAGAATTGTTCTGATTGTAAGTCCAGGTGAACTAATAACAGCTAACGTATTTAACTAGATCCCTGCATTTCTGAGGAACTGCCAATATTGATCGCCCTATCAATATTGAGCCGTTACTCAAGCAATCTTCACAATGTGCCATCTCAAAAATGTGGTTACAGCCGTTGATGGCTTCTTTTTTGTGCGACATGTGGTTGGTGAACCGTGTGCGCAACTCCTTAGATCTGGCCAAGGAGTTGCGGAGCTACCGACAACAGGCAGGATTAGGGAAAATGACATCAAACTTTTGACCTCAAACTTTTGAACTCCAGTGCTTGCTTCAAATCTGCAAAGTAGTTGAAATGCTGTCAGTTCCACAGGTTTATGGATTGCTGTATCTGCATCAGAACTACACAAATCATTTTCGAAGTACTACAAATGTTTAGAGTAAAGTTGGTGTATTACAACATAGCATAACATACAGACACACACACACACACACACACACACACACATATATATATATATATATATGTTGTGCCCTGGAAAAAAGACAGAAATGATAATGTAGCCAGGCCAAGTAATTTGTTTGAATTAAATTAATATTTAATATAATGAATGTTTTATACAAAATAACAGTGTTTTTCAATTGAGATGTATATTTTGGAAAATTGTGCACTATCTCTTTAAAATGACCAAATCAGGATAACATAAAACCAAGTTTTCTTTGGTGAAAACATACAGGTAAATGAACATCATGAGTTAAACATACAGTTACAGTACAAAATGGTATTTGACTGTAGTAATGCTACTGCAATTACTGCAATTAATGGAGATAAATGGAGAACAAATACATGTGTTCACAGTGGATGTTTATTGACACAAATAGGCTACACGCTTAGTGTTTCCTTGCAAAAATTATTCAGGTAAAAAAAGTAGAAAACGACCAAAATATGCGTTTTCATCTAGGGTTAATGCACATTGGACGTTTTCCGTAACAATATGCACATTTAAAAATGGAATGGCCAAAATATATATTTTAAATGAGACACACGTTGTAAACTGTGTAACACAAAAATGCCAGTTTCGGAGTGAGAAAATCCTATATGAGCTTTACCACTGAACAGGTCTTTGCACAGCTAGCAGAAAACAATTGTTTGCCCCCTGCTTTTTTGGTTTTGGTATAATGCCATTATTTTCAGCCGTTATAATGAATGCATTTCATTTTTGCTACCCCCCAATCCCCATATGCATTCCCATTCATAAGCGAGAACTTTTTCATTTTTAGATCAGCATGGCGCAAACGAATGATAGACAGATTTAAAGAAAATAACAAGTAAGCAAATAGGCAAATAATTAAGTATCTGACCATATATTAAGACTATTGTTAGCGTAGTAGCCAGGGCAGCTATCAGGGTGACTACTAATGCATTTAGCATGTGTACCTAATACAGTGGCCACAGATAATAGCCTAGAATTACAAAAAGATGAACACAAAAACCTTTTGACATATTTGAATATTACATTTCTCCATTCTGTAACAATACTATCATAAGCCAAATGTTTATTTCAATTTTGATATCATATTGTTAATGCTTACCTTTGTGGTGGAAGTGACAGTAAAAATATAGTTGTGTAAGCATGGTCGAGTCAGTTGGACGACTATTTTTTTTATTAGTCTGTAGATCTGATATAACAGCAAATTCTGCAATGGGACAGTTTGGTTTTCGCTTCACATGTGTTAAGAAACAGTTTTTATAGCTCCTGCAGCGAAATAGATTACTATTTACATATTAGAAATTCCGCCATCTTGGTTGTATTCCTGTAGGACGTTCATGTCATAATGACAATACTATTGTGAAACTAGCAGTTCACCTGGAAGCCAGCAAAGGTGTTAAACTCATTGGCCATTCAATTGAATGGAGAAATTAATCACTTAATGATGGCTATAAAAAACTAAACTATGGATGGCATTCAAACTTACAAGTGCACTGTATATAATTGGACACAAGGTCAACCTAAAAGAAAAAAAAAGCTAGCAATATGGCATTCCAGAACGAGTTTCAAATTTGGGTAAATAATAATAATAGTAAAATTTCGAATTTTGCAATGCACTTCGTACAATTAAAATAATTACTATTCAAAGTTCTAGCACATTGATGATCCATGGGTGGACGGCCTGTTAGTTTAGCATCCACCTAACGTGGCAGGATTTCAAGAACATTGATGCTTTCAGATGTTCACCTGCACTGATGTCCTTAGTACAGCCAGCTCCTCTCTTCCTGACCACTCTATTTCTCTCTCTTTTAATCTCTACATTCTTCCTTCCTGTATTCATGGAAGTGCCTGGAGGCTCGGTCATTGTTCCTTTTGTATTTCCCTGTCATTGTGCTCGTATGTGTCTGGGCTCTAGGAATAGTTTGGCCTTTGTGTGTGTGTTAGTTTGTGTGTGAGGGTGGGAGTTGACCGATTGTCGGGCCAGGCGGAGATGGCCCAGTTAGCTTATCATTAATAATATTGCGCCCAACTATGACAGGGACAGAAACACTTTTGCGTTCACTATTTAGTAGCTCTGAAGACGTTTATTGAATTACTTCTCCACTGGCGTGTCTGTGAGTTCAGAGCTAAGCACCATGTCAATGTATCCGTCCTGTGTGACGGCCTTAATTCTGATATGTAAAGGTGGTGAGGTCAAAGGGTAGGAGATGCACAATGTGCTGGGCTAGAGAAATGGCTTCTAGGATTCTCAGACCGGCAGAATCACAGTCTTCTCTGGAATGGTGAACAGGATGTGGTTAAGGTCAAACACAGAAAGGGCCAGGGCGAAGACTTGCAGACCAAACTGTTTTTTTCTGTGTCAGACTTTGGAACCAAACTCTCCAATAGCTCTCCTCTTTACCCACTAGTCCAAATGCCAACAGCGGTGTTTGTTGACGCTGATAGAGAAAGTTAGTAGCCTGGCTGTCATTAAGTGACAAGCCTCTACAAGATCTCTGACTAATCAAAATCCCCCTCAGTAATATTTAAAATTGTACATTCTCATACAGTGTATACAGTGACCCAAAATAAACTCATCCTTTTTCAGCATCCATTACTAATTTCCATTGTCCTGCCAACAGATGTTGGATATTTTCCCAGTATTTGCTTCCTTCACTAGGCCATGACCCCTTGGCTGAATAGGGAGGTGTCCACTGCATTTATTTTTTTTAAAGGAAGGAATATTCATGCACACATGCCAAGTGCTGTATGGGTTCAACTAGTGTAGCTAGTTCTGCAGTTCTTAGTATGTATATAGTCTTTTTCATAACCTGCACTGCGTACCCTAAGGCACTCTTTACTCAAATATTTGTATTATGTTACTGAAAATGTTTTTGTGAAACTGACAATTACACTGCTGTTTGTTTTAAGATATTCTCCCAGCATGCTCTATTTCAGGCTGATATTTTGGATTTATTTATTATCCTGTTTTGGATGCACATTGAGTGTTTATTTTTATCGCTACATGAATAGGGTTTCTTTTGCACCTGCTACTGTAAAGATTGTACAGTTCTGTCCAATTTACTCTACAAATAAAGACTTCAAAATATAGCCTTACGTTATATTGGAGATATGGCTTAAAATACCTAATTATTTTATGCTAATGAAACAGAAATGTTTGTGTATGGTTTCTTAACAATTTAAGTATTTACAGTATATATGCATATACTTGTCAGCCAGGAACTGCTTAACCCCATGAGGCCGGGCTTAGTTCTGCACCAGGATGATCCCAGGGTCTACTGTATCAGTGTAAGGTCTGACCATGGGTCAGAGAATTTCATCCTAGTGCCTAACAGCTGTGAGGGTACTGTTGGCTAGCTGGTGGAAGTCAGCTTCCCCAGACCATCGCTAACCCACAGCCAAAACCTGTCATGCCGGATGATGTTGCAGCAGCATAACTTTCACCATGGCATCTCCAGACTTTTTCACATCTGTTACGTGCTCAGTGTGAACTTGCTCTCATATATAAAGAAAATGGGCACCAATGGTGGACCTGCAAATTCTAGTGTGCTCTGGCAAATGCCAATCGTGATGCACGGTGCTGGGCTGTGACCACGGATCCCACTAGAGGACGTCGCCCCTAAAGCAACCCTCTCTAAGTCTGTTTCTGACAGTTTGGTCAGAAACATGCACACCAGTAGCCCCCTGGAGGTCATTTTGTAGGGCTCTGGCAGTGTTCCTTCTGTTCCTCCTCGCACAAAGGAGCAGATACTGGTCCTGCTGCTGGGTTCATGCCCTTCTACGGCCCAGTCCAGGTCTCCTTGTGTACCGGCATGTCTCCTGATATCTACTCCATGCTCTTGAGACTGTACTAGGTGACACAGCAAACCTTTTTGTTATAGCACTTATGGATGTGACATCCTGGATGAGCTGGACTACTTGTGCAAACTGAATGGGTTGCAGGTACCACAGCATGCTACCAGTAGTGACAAGGACACTTGCAAAATTTTAAACTGAAACAGTCAGTCAGTAAGGATGAGGAGGGAGCAAGTGCCTGTAGCCACCACCTGCAAAACCAATCATTTTTTGGGGGGTTGTCTTGCTGTTGCCTCTCCAGTGCACCTCTTGTCACTTTCATTTGTGACATTGATTCACAATCGCTTATGCTTCCTTACTGGACATATTGATATCCCTGAAGTTTAATTGACTTGGTGTTATGATTGTGTGTTACCTTTTTGTTTTTTAGCAGTATATATACTGTATATATATCAGTGTTGGGGGTAACGAGTTACAAAGTAACGGATTACAGTAACGATATTACTTTTTTGGGTAACGAAGTAAAGTAACGCATTACATTAAAAATATCGGTAACTACACTACTTTACTAGACTATAGGAACGCGCTTTCCTGCGTTACCCAAGCGGTGTTTGCCTCTGTGTAAAGTTCTGATCTGTTTAAGTGGTGC
>JACXGM010015494.1:0-21250 GCA_016801145.1 Umbra pygmaea | reverse complement strand
ACATATCAGTGCCCATGTGGTGGGGTTGTAGCAGGGTACAGATCAGTACCCATGTGGTGGGGGTGTGGCAGGGTACAGATGAGGCTCAGGTGAGCAGGCATGCACCATCCTGTCAGCACAGACACAGAATTCTTCTGACTCACACTTTCACCACATCGCTCTGCAACCAATTCATCTGGATCCTGGAAAAGGAGCTTGTGGAATTTCTCTGACACATAGATTGACATTGGCAGTTTATCATAGGACAAATGACACACTCATCTATTCATAAACATTTGACTTATTTGTAGTGTGATTTGTAGAGAAGTCGGTTGTTTTGGTCCTTTGGAACATTACAGGTATTATAGGTAAGGCTTATTTACACAAATAAATGGCTCACATTACTGTCCGGGCTGGGGGAAACTGAACAGTATTGGGTTTGATGCGCTACACACCGTTCCATTCACTCCGGTCCCGAACGTAATGCGAGCCTGGCGTCCCCAATTAAAATCCACCGACCGCGGCTGTATGAGATACATTCTTATTGATCAAACAGTCCCTATGTACTGTGTCACACATATCCCCACTCCTCTGTCAGTCACTCACTTTAGGCCCACCCCTCTGTCAGTTACTCACCTATAAAAGTAAAAAAGAAGGAAGCTCTGACAGATAAGAGGTCTGGTACACCAAAACCACAACAGAATTAGAAGACAGGTTCCTGAGAGTCAACAGCTTTTGGGATTGGCCCACAGGGCAAGAGCTTCAAACAAAGCTAAATAAGCCCCTCCTGTACTTTTGTGTGGCCACCCACAGCTCTAAATCCATTATCAAGTTTGCAGACGACACAATGGTAGTAGGTCTAATTACAAACAACAATGAGACGGCCTACAGAAAGGAGATCAGTATGCCATACTACGATTAGTATGTCTTAAACCATAGTATGTCAGTAGTCCCTGGATGGTCTACCATTTCCGGGGGATTTTCGAAGTATGCATACCTGCATGCTTTTTGGGCTGATATAGCCCACAATCCTTTGCGACACAGAATAGGAGGATTGTGGGCTGATATAGCCCACAATCCTTTGCGACACAGAATAGGAGGGGTTTTACGAAGCCGGTCCTTCTTTGGCAGTGTTTAAATGTAAGTATCCAAAAGTTAGGTAATAATAAACGTGTCATTACATGAGTTTTGTTTGTTAATGTACCAATGTTAAATCAAGTTTAAATAAAATATGAACAGGTTGTGCCAAATGTTTAATGTTCAAACTTTGCGGGCTTCATCGCTCGTAGAAGTGGTCTAATTTTAGAAGCAACATTATGATGCGTTAGTATGTCCCCATGCTAGCCTACTCGCTTACTATACACTTAATAGTATCTACTTTACCACCACCTGCGTAGTACATACATTGGGATTTAGCCACATACATTAAGTTCCTCAAAGTTCACATTTTAAAGAAACACTCATATATGGTGGATAAGAAGGCACGGCAGTAGGGCTGGGCACCGAACATCGATACTTTTATGGCACCGACCGAAATACGTCGATACTATCGAGTATCGAAAAAGTATTTATTTTTTGGTGCCAATTTTCGGTTCCAAAGCGTCTGTGAGCCAATAATCATTTAGCATACTTGCGTAAAATGATAAAGTCACTGGCGATTGGCTGTCTAACGCAACTTAAAACACGTCATGTGAAAGAGACACCACCACGCAGAGGATTTCTGAAGATACTTGCAGTCGTATACAGTTTAACGTTACTCTTTGACCAGGCAGCATCTTTGTTTTTCCGACATAACGGTAAGGTTACAAATTTTGGAAATACTTGACAGAAGTGTAATTTCACTACTTAAACCGAACACATAGGTTTACTACTGCCGTTGTTGCGCTCATTTCGATTGACAATCGAAACTCAATTATTTTCCTTAACACTAACCTATTAACACTCTAATGTATGTTAGCTTGTGCTGCTAGTCGGTTGCTCTAGTTAGCTGTCTATTTCCCCCTTCACATTAGCCTCTGCGCGTGTCCACCCTGATGTTAAGAATAGGAAGACCATACCAGAATGTGTCAATCCTTTCACTTTGGCAGCACGAGGTAACATTTCCTGGGAAAGATAGATCGGTGCCATAGAGCAGTCACAAGGGTTATAAATTATGCCGGTAGCTTCGTTTGTCTGTTGCGTATAATACTATGCTGGAGTCTTCGTCTTTTGTGTTTTTATCGTAAGTACTCAATTTATATAACTCCAGCCTAGTTTTTAAACGCTGCGGTTCGAACTCAGTTATTAGGAGATATCAACACAACACTCTTTTTTAATTGTATTGGATGTTGTGTGTATTCAGCATCGTAATCTGAACAAAAAAACAAACAAACAGCCATCCCTTGAAGGAACACAGCACTACTTGAGCTGAAAACAATCAGATCATCCGCATACATCTCCAATCATACACCCAGTGTTACAACAACATTTCACAGTTGAATGTTTTTGTATGTGGCCCTACGCTAAAGTCAAGTAACAACGCTATAATATAAAAGACCGTTGCGGTGC
The DNA here is from genome assembly GCA_016801145.1 of Umbra pygmaea. NCBI lineage: Eukaryota > Metazoa > Chordata > Actinopteri > Esociformes > Umbridae > Umbra > Umbra pygmaea. The sequence goes on along the minus strand of JACXGM010015494.1, from coordinate 18,724 downwards.
TTTCATCAGTCCCTTATCCCTCCTACCAGTTCCTATGCCCACTTGCCAATGCGAATGCAAATAGCAAAACCGGTGTTGGGGGAGAGTAGTTAGTAGAACTGCTTAGAAGTGGACTGTTCCTATAACCACCTATGGTGGCCTCATGGTGGAGGTGAGCAAGCTATAAATATTAAGGGAGTTCTGTACCAATACAGAATCTTTTAGCCTGGATAACCTTTTTTACTGTTATTGTCAGTAAAAAGAATGAAACAATATATTGTTAGGTTTTGTGCTTTACTGGTAAACAATTAAGGTGTAAATTAAAGGTTTTGGGTTTACTGTATTCTGTTGATATTGAAATGGATTCAAAAAAATATGGTATCGAAAAAAGTATCGTTAAGGAACCGGTATCGAAACTGAGGTATCGAAATTGGCACCGGATCAAAAGATTTTGAACGATGCCCAGCCCTACACGGCAGTGCCTATTCACCCTCAGGAGGTTGTAGAAATTTGGCCTATTCCAGAGAGGTGTCACAGTGTTCTACAAGGGCACCATCGAGACTATACTGACAGGATGCTTCTCTGTCTGATACAGGAAAACTAAGTTGTCTGATGACATAGCTCTGCAAATGGTTTGACGCTCAGCTGAATGTGTCATCGGGTCCTCACTGCCCCCCCAAAGAATGATTCCAGCCATCTGAGCCACAGACTGTTTCACCCCTCAGGTCCAATAGACACCACTAGTAAAGGAGAATCCTGTCTAAACAGTCAGTGTGCAACAGCTTTTTCCCACACATCAGTCTGCTACACTTTAAAAGACATGGTACAGGGTCATGAAAGCTCATATGGTCTTTCCACTATCACAATGATCACCGCACAGTATGTTTTTATGGACACTGTAGCCTGTTGTTATTGATATTCGCTAACTGCATTCCTGCTAGCGGCCCTGGCCACATGATTATTCTAAACTCAGCAAAAAAATAAACATTCCTTTTTTAGGACACTGTATTTCAAAGATAATTCTGTAAATTTTGAATAACTTTACAGATCTTTATAGTATAGGAGTCAAATAATAATTTCCATGCTTGTTCAATGAACCATAAACAATTCATGAACGTGCGCCTCTGGAATGGTCAAGACTCCAAAGTCAGGTTCAAGGTCATTTTATTTGTATAGCGCATTTACAACAGCTACTAGGCTGACCAAAGTGCTTTACAGAAAAGTAATACATCTAAAAAGATAGTAATAAAAAATACCTATATCACAACACACAGTAACACAAGTATGGAAGCAGTATAAAACGTAGGCTAAAATCAAAAAGATAAAATCAGCCAGAGATGAAGGTTAGTATGCTAAAGAGAACAGGTGGGTTTTTAATAAAGACTTAAAAACAGGTAGGGGCCATTCTAATCTGTAGGGGCATGGAGTTCCAGAGTCGCGGGCCTGCTACCGCAAAAGCACGCTCACATCTACGTTTGAGTCTAACGTGAGGGACTACCAGCAAAGCCTGATCAAAAGATCTTAGGCTTCCGGATGGAGTTTAAGGATGGACAAGTTCAGAGAGATAGATCGGGGCTAGGTTATGTAGAGATTTAAAAACAAGAAGTAAAATTTTCAAATCTATTCTCTCTCTGTCGAATTGGCAGCCAGTGTAACAATTTGAGAATCGGAGTGATATGGTCATATTTCCAACATCTGTGGATGAGTCTGGCCGCAGCGTTTTGGACTAGCTGAAGACGGGTGATTTGGTGACTTGATATACCGGAACATAGATAATTGCAGTAGTCTAGCCGACATGTAATAAATGCATGAACAGCAATTTCTAGGGTTTTAGGAGTAAGAAAGCTTCTAATTTTAGAAAGTAAACGAAGTTGGTAGAAACTAGCGCTTATTACAGATGAAATGTGTTAATCAAATTTCAGAGATTGGTCTACAAGTATTCCCAGGTTCCGCACTCTTGTGGATTTAAAAGCTGAAAAGCTCTCTAGCTCAGGACTTAGGTGCTGAGAATTTTCATTTTGGCCAAAAACATTAACCTCAGTCTTCTCTTCGTTTAGAAAGAGGAAATTTTGGGCTAACCATGCTTTGACTTCTTCTTAGCATAGCAGAAGAGAGTTCAGCGCTGAAGGGTTGTTTCTCTTAATATGGATGTAAATCAGGTATGACTGAAACCATGTCAGAACCGATGCCCTTAGACCCACCCAGGACTCTAGTCTAGCTAAGAGAGTAGGGTGGTCAATGGTATCGAAGGCTGCCGAGAGGTCTAGGAGAACAAGAACAACGGTGTCTCCGGAATCAGTAGAGAGATAAATATAATTTAACACTCTCAGGAGGGCGGACTCAGTGCTGTGGGCAGACCTAAAACCAGATTGAAAGACCTAAAAAATACAATTGTTTGACATAAAATGTTGGAGTTGATTTAACAAAGTTTTCTCTAATAGTTTAGAGATTTTTTTTTAAAACAGAGGGATCTAGTGAAGGCTTCTTAAGCTGTGGTGTGACCGTGGCCACTTTAAGATTAGCAGGAACAGAGCCTGTTTTGAGACTCTTGTTGATAAAAGATACCATACCTGGCCCAGCTAATTCAATGATAAGTTTTAAATATCTAGGGTGGATAATATCAATAGGACAAAGTGACAGTTTGAGCTTGACAATCATGTCCTTCAGTGACTCGCGGTTGATCAAAAACCTCCCAAAAGCCAGCAACAGGTGTCGAGATCGGAGGGATAGATTAATTAGGACAGAAACTAAGTCGTAATTTAGTTATTTTGTTAATAAAAAATCTTAGGAAGTCTTCACATAGAGCCTCTGAGGCAATAGACAATGTGTTAACAGGAGGGTTTATAACAGATTGAATGACTGAAAACAGGACCTTTGGGTTGGAGTGGTTAGATTCAATTAGATTTGAAAAATAAGCTGCTTTCGCATTCTGGTATTCAGTAAGGGAGTCTTTGAACATATGGAATGAGACCTGTAGCCAGTCCTGTTTCCGTTTGCGTTCAGCCTTTCTACAGACTTGTCTTTGGTGATGAGTGTCAGAGTTATGCCACATTTGAGATTTCGGTTTGCATTTGAAAGGCTTTAGGGGAGCAGTTATATTTATAACCCTAAGCCAAGCCGAGCTTAAAAGGCTGAGATGTTGATCCACATCCAGATCAGGCAGTGGTTGGTCTAGGTGCAACTGTGAGCAGAGTTCAGTAAAGCACAGATCGAAATTAGTGCTAAACTGTGAGGAGTAGAACCGTGACAATGTAATAGGTGCAATAGTGAGCTAGGAGAGGTCTGGGAGGGACAGAGAGAATAAAATCGGTTTATGATCAGAAAGCACTGAGTCTGAAAAAACAATTTCAGTGACATCAAGTCCATAGGATAATACGAGATCCAATGTGTGGCCCTGGATATGGGTGGAGTTTTTAATCCAATCTGATAGATTAAAAGCAGCTATTAGATTAATAAACTCCTGGGCCAAGGTATTTGAGAGGCAGCACACGTGGATATTAAAATCACCCACCAATAGAAAGCGGTCATAGTTTGTGGCAAAATTGCAGACAAATTCAGTAAAATGCTGAATAAAATTCTTATTAGAGTGAGGAGGGCGATAGATCACCGCTAGTCCTACGGGACCATTCCAGTCAAGGTGGAGGAATTGAGCTTCAAAGCTTGAAAAATGCGCTATATGGACAAGCCGGCAGCGTGAAGAGAGAGAGTTACTTAAAATGGTTATGATCCTGCCCCCACGTCCACTAATGCGAGGAGAGTTAAAGAATGTAGAGGTCGGTGTAACCAGTACTGAGAAGGGAGTTAAGTCGCCAACCTTTATCCAGGATTCTGTGATGAACATAAAATCCAGGTTGAGTGAAGAGTAAAAATCATTTAATATAAAGGTTTTATTCACCACGGAGCGAGCGTTTATCAGCGCCATCTTCGGAGGACGAATTGTAGCGTGAGATGAGGACGCTTTTCTTAATGAGCGGAGATTTCCGCAATTAGCTCCTTGCGGCCGAGAGTGGAGACTACTTTGGAGAGCAGCCCGAGTAACATGACTCCAAAACCGGGGAAAAACAGGACTGAGCCAACAATACACAGCACCCCGCGGGCGCCAGGCAGCAGGGACGCCACGAAGTGAGATACCTGTACGTAGGTAGCCTTCAGTTTTGCAATGTATCCTCCGCAGGTTCCTTGTCTCTACTTTCATTTTCTCTGCGGGGAGATGAGCGGCCAGCGTCAGATGTCATGCAGGGAGATCGGTCGGAGAGGCTCATGCAATTTGAAGCAGGGACTGTCCACGTTGAAGGATTGTGAGTTAGTGAGTGAGTCCACAGCAGAGAGGCGGATGTCAAGGAGAGGTTGTCGGGCGTAGACCAGACGCGTGGAGCAGGAGACAGACACGGTTAGCGAACAGAGGACAAGCCAGGAGAGCAACAGACGGCAGGCCGAACACACAGGCACCATCTTGATTAGCAGCCAAGGAGCCTGGGAACAGCTAGATTGGATGCACCTGTCTATGAAGTTTCAGTGTGCACCATCAACAACTTCCTCTGCCGGTCCAGTCAAAATTACAGCTTACAGACAGTGGGCAATTAAGGCCACAGTCATTAAAACTTAGGACACTAAAGTGACCTCCCTTCAGACTCCAAACGAAAGATGCCCACCTGCATTAATGTGCCTTAGGCATATTGCAAGGAGGCCTGAGGACTGCAGATGTGGCCAGGGCAATGAATTGCAATGTCTGTAATGTGAGACAGGGTCGGTTCTAGCTGGGGGCATACACCGTTCACCTGTCAACACTATTATTATGCCGGCAACACAAACTCTGATTTTTATTTTTAAAATAATAGCGCTCTTAATTAATTACAATATTCATTGTTAAAGTGATGGTTTGGAGTAATTTACCCTAGGGTCCTTTGCACCTTGACCTCGAGCCAAACAACCCCCAATACAATTTTTTCACTTGTTATAACATTGGTCGAGTTAGCACTATCAGCCGAATGGCTAGGTGTAGGCGCTAATGGAACCAAGGGTGTATCTCGTAAATAACCCCACTAATCATGCCCGGAATGGTACCAAACTTCTACCGTAGTACAAATAAGTTCTGTACCTATAAAATGAGACATTGAAAAGTTGGTAAGTACACCAAAAGTATATTTAAACAACACTTGCCTGATGGCTACTACTCTCGGCTGCTAACGCGATCACGCGGTTCAACATGGTTCTGGGAACATTTCTCAGACATTTTGGTACATATTGACATTATTGCATCATGCAGTTGCTGCAGATTTGATGACAGCACATCCATGATGCGAGTCTCCCATTTCACAACATCTCAATGGTGCTTGATTGGATTAAGATCTGGTGAATGTAGAGGCCGTTTAAATACAGTAAACTCATTGTCATGTTCAAGAAACCAGTTTGACATGATGTGAGCTTTGTGACATGGCTGCCTGAATTAGCCATTAGAAGATGGGTACACTGTGGTCATAAAGGGATGGACATTGTCAGCAACAATACTCAGGTAGGCTGTGGCATTTAAACAATGCCTAATTCATACTAAGGGGCCCAATGTCTGCCAAGAATATATCTCCCACACCATTACACCACCATGAGAAGCCTGAACCATTGATACAAGCCAGGATAGATCCATGCTTTTATGATGTTTACACCAAATTCTGACCCTATCATCTGAAAGTCACAGCAGTCCAATGTTCTGTTGTCTGATTGTGGTGGCCGGTGCAAATTGAAGCCTCAGTTTCATGTTCTTAGCTGGCAGGTGTGGCATTGTGTTTTTCTGTTGATGTAGCCCATCTGCTTCAAGGTTTGATATTTTGTGCATTCAGAGATGCTCTTCTGCATACTTCGGTTGTAACAAGTTTTTATTTGAGTTACTGTTGCCTTTCTATCAGCTCGAACCGGTCTGACCATTCTCCTCTGACCTTTACCATCAACAAGGCATGTTTGCCCAGAGAACTGCTGCTCACCTGATATTTTCTATTTTTCTGACCATTTTCTGTTAAAACTAGAGATGGTTGTGCAGGAAAATCCCAGTAGATAAGCACTTTCTGAATTACTCAAACCAGGGCGAAAAGACGGAGAGAAGCTAAACTGACCATAGCCCTGGAGAAGGATGTGAAGCCACCCAGTTTCAGCGTAATATTGCTAAAAGATCCTTAGTCACAGTTTTACACCCTTTGGGGAGGCTTTTCTATGTAATAAACCCCTTCAGGTGTCTTCTGACAATTGGTGTCTGTCTTAATCCCTCACCCTTGCTACAATATCATATTGTTATTGATAGAGATGATTTCTATTGTAATTGTTTTAGTTTTTGTAATTTTTACTGCACTGTTGGATTTGGAACTTGGGCACAAGATTTTCACAGTACATGCAATAACACCTGCGGTCTTCTGTACTTGGGACGAATAAGCTGTCCAAGTAAAAAAGTCTCAGTTTCAACTGTGCAGAGAAGACTTTGAGATGCAGGTCTAACAGGGGTTGAAAGGCAGTAATACATTTAATTCAGGATACTTCCACCTGCTCTGTGAAACGTTTCCTGATACACTAAACACTAGTAAACACTAGTGTGAGCAGATTGGCACCAATCTGGGCAAAGTCATTTTAAGGGGAAAACCATGAACTGAAACAAATGAATGAGTAGAGAATAACATAGTGTAATTTGAATGATGCAGTGTTTATACCAGTGCGGTTTAAGATGTCTTCTTTCAGATGTGCAGTATAATCTTGGCTTTAGTCTTTTCCCTTCAAATGTGGTGATGGTGAAGATCAACTAAATCATGGTTGAAATACCTGGTCCCCTTTATGGTAGTGACACCATGAAGCCAGGTTATATATATAACCTTTATTAAAAATTCATGGTGCCTCTTGGACACCAGTGACTCAACTGCCCCCTGACACCACACCACCCCATTGTACACCAAACCTTTATATCATTAATATTGTAAGTAATTATTATTATAACAATTTAGTTGTCATTCACAGCACTGTGAAGAAACATACTGTTAACAAAGCTTTACAAAAACAAAATAGTTAACAAAAAGTGATTAAGGCTTTCATAAACATCCATTGGCATTGCATGAGCAAAAGCAGTTTCAAACACTGTGGACATTACCTGCTAGTAGCATTTCAGAACCATTTGTGCTATCTATGTTGGTCTAATGAAGAAGAGCACATAGAAAATGCAATGATATATATTTTGGTATACTTGTTAAAATTAACAGATTGTGGTTAGAGCCTGACTATGGGTTCTCTGGCTTTCCAAAACTAAATTAACCCTTTAACAATTTTAAAACAAGAATTACTTATCCACAGAACTATTTAAGAGGGTTCAGATGACAACCTAGAAAATATTTTATAGTCACACACAGCTCAACTCAAGACAGATGCAAAGGTAACACAAACTGTTTTACAACCCCAATTCTGAAAAAGTTGGGACAATAATATGGAAAATGCATCACAGCTAACAAAAGATTCATTTAAAAATTTTATTCACCCTGTACTATATTGAAAACACATTGTTAAGACATTATGTGATGTTTTTCTTGATTTTAATTTATTTTTGAAAATATAAATTAAATTACACTCATTTCAAATCTGATGACTGCAACAGACTCCAAAAACGTTGGAGCAGTCGACTGTCTACCACTGTATAACATCACCTTTTCTTTTAATTATTATTAAATAATTATTAAGCATTTGGGCAACAGTTAAGTTTAGCAAGTGGTATTTTCCCAAATTCACCCATTATGCATGTCCTCAGCTGTGCAACTGTATGGGGCCTTCGTTGCCTTATTTAAAATGTCAATGCTCCACAAATTCTCAATCGGAGAAAGGTAGGCACTGCAGGCAGGCCTTGCTAGCACCCAGTCTGCACTCTCTTGTTTACAAAAAATGCGCTTGTAATCCAGGTAGAATGTGGTTTGGCATTGTCCTGCTGCAAAATGCAGGGACTTCTCTGGAAAAAGAAATGTCTGGATGGCAGCATATGTTGCTCCAAAATGTGTACATATCATTCTGCATTAATGGTGCCCTCACAAATTTGCAAGTTACTCATGTCATGGGCACTGACACACCTCTATACCATGGCAGATGCTGGCTTTTGGACCTGACGCTGATAAAAGCTTGGATGGTCCTATTCCTCTTTGGCCCGGAGAACACGATGGCTGTTTTTTCCAAAAACTATTTGAGATGTTTTTTGTGGAATCACAAAACACAATTCCACTGTGCTACCGTTTTTTCTAAATTAAAACATGTTTGTTTTCGGATCAATCTACACACATTACACCATAATGACAAAATAAATAAATAAAAATTTAGAAATAGAAAATATATACAGAAATACCTCATTTACATAATATTAAGACCCTTTGCTTTGATATTATATTTTGCTCAGGTGTATCCTGCTTTTAAAGTAGGGTGAGGCTATTTGCACCTCTGGTACAATTAGCAGTGTATGCTATATGTACCCTGGTGCAATTAGAAGTGTATGCTATATGTAACCTGGTGCAATTGGAAGTGTATGCTATATGTACCCTGGTGCAATTAGAAGTGTATGCTATATGTACCCTGGTGCAATTAGAAGTGTATGCTATATGTACCCTGGTGCAATTAGAAGTGTATGCTATTCGAACCCCGATGCACACAACAATGTGTTCTATTAATACCCCATCTGGTACAAATATCAATGTATGCTATTCGTACCCTGGTGCAATTAGAAGTGAATGCTATTTTCACCCCTGTGCATTTACCCTGGCATATTGATCACACAATGTAACAAAACAAAAAACAAGTGGGAAAATGTGGAAATCTCTCAACATTTTTCCTTATTAACATATTTGTGACCGTTCTCCCAGGGGCCCAGTAGCAGCTCATCACATATTTGTGACAGTACTCCTCAACAGGTTAAAGAAGCATTGTAAAACGCACAGATTTAATATCTCATACTTGTTCTGATGCTTATCAAAGTGCATGGGTTTATTTACCAGCCTTACAGTAATTTAGTTTTTACCGGGTTAAGAGCTGTATCGCCATGTATGGGCTACTATTAGGCAAATTCTTGGTCATGTGGTAGCTTGATCAAAGGCAGGCTAGTTCCAAGGGTTGTTTTCTGTAGAGGAGCAAGCTACAGCTGCACAGAGACACACATTTCTCTCCATAACAAGTCATATAACAATCACAATATCGAAGCTTGTTATTGTTGACATTACCTTTTCAAAAATTGAAGGGGGGACGTGTCCCCTCAGTTTTAAAGGGCATGACCACTCTGCTTCCACCAATAGATGGTGAACGTTACAAAATAACCTGTTAAAACACCTACTTATTTTACTATAATTTTAATGCAAAATCTGCAATGAAAATGTCTCTTTTATGATACACATCATTCTCATTTACAGAGTCATGATCTACTTATTATAAGTCATTTTCTACCTGACTATGTAGAAGCTTTCTACTCAAAACTGCTTCTTTTGCTGTTGGCTGGCATGTAATACTGAGAAAAGTTTAAATTACTCAACCAAACTATTAAATTTCATGGCAAAATAATAATTTAACCGTGAAATTTGAAACATGTACTTAAAAGCACAAAAATAAATTAGATAAACTAGGGGCAGTTGAAAATAATTATCTCAGAAACAATAACTCTTTACTGGGGAATCGAACCGTAGACCCTCGGCCTATAGCTCACCGCTCTAACCACTCACTTACCGCGTCTTGTAGAATGTAGTACAACCGTTGACCACTTGGTCTTTTAAGCCTCGGTTGCTAGGTAACTATACTGTATACAAAAATTATGTACTAACTAACAAACTAACGGTTGTATGCTTTCACTGAAAAGAGAAAGCACAGCTGTAGTATCCATTTTCCGCTAGAAATTCAATTGTTATAAACTTTAGAGACATAACTTTCTTAATATGCTAGTTTCTGCTGTCAAGGAAGATCGTTGTCGGCCATGATTGTGGTGCACGCGAGCAACGTGTTTTTGTTGTTACGTCACAGGGTGTGAATATGACTTCCTAATGCTGAAAATTCGACAAATGACCATTCAACTATTTAGGAAAATCAGAGTAAAATACATAGAAATAAAATCTATGTATGGTAAAATATAATTTGCATAATAATTTGGAATGCAGTGTATAGTCCAGTGCATGTTGACACAATGATAACAAACAGGTATGCTAATGATCAATAATGCACTGATAGAACCAACCTGATTAACTGAAATAGAAATTGGTGTAGAAGAAATTACACTGGAGGAAGGATAATCAAACAAAAAGGTGAGGGTATGACACGTGACTTTTCTGTGTAGTTATTCTAGTCTTTCACCACTATCTGCTCATTAAAGGATTCATTTTATATTTAGGCACTTTCATTTCTAAATAAAATAGCATCTTCCGTTTCGAGAGGTCTTTACAGGTGTCAAATACTTTTGCACAGTACAGTAATTTCCCTCATTCTCCTCATTTGAATACATTGCTTATACCATAGAAATAAAATAAGAATGGCCATTCCAATTCAAATCAACTTAGCAGAATGGTCAGAGCGTAGCCATTTTTATGTGTACCATTCAATTGCAAAGATCTAGCAGCCTACTTCCGCATTAAACAGATTTGCGACAAGTCGTGCATTCACTAGTGGCCTGCCTTGTTGGTGAAGAGGAAGTGGAGAGTGCTGGATTTAATTGCTTCATAATTCTATTGGTAAGTCATCAAAATATATTCGATAAATGCTAACATTAAAATACTCTCTAACTGAAACTCTCAAACTAGTGAGTGCAACAGACTTTACAGGCCCCACTGATGAGTGTTGTCACCATGACAACCAGTGTTGGGTAAAGTTACTTTTACGATTACTTTTCAGTTACTTGTTGAGTTTTAAGAAGTCCATAATTAAGATAAAATGATCAGGTAAATGGAGTTCATATCTTAACAGTGACCTATAAAGCAAATTGAAAGAGTAAAGGAAATATCAATCATGGTCACCATTCACCAGTAGGATATGAACTTCATTTACCTGATAATTTTATCTTAATTAGGGACTTCCCAAAACTTGTGAACTCAACAAGTAACTGAAAAGTAATCGTAATAGTAACTTTACTCAACACTGGTGACAACTAACAACAATTGCCATTTTGTTGTGTACTAATCAAATGACCAAGCCAAACTTTTATTCATTCTATTTCAATGGCTCATACAGTAAATCATCATGGTCCTTAACCACTATTCTTGGATATCGTCCTCCCAAAACAAATGAATAATTTGTCTCTGAACTAACAGAACTTCTCACAATACCTGCATCGCTCTCCCCTTGCATATTCCTGCTCGGTGATATGAATATTCATGTTGACTCACCAACTCCAAAATCACAACTGATTTGACTGCTGTTCTGGACTGTTTTAAAATCATCCAGCATATCCATTTCCCCACCACTGTTGGCCTTAACATCAACATCTCCAACATTGTTCCCGCTGTTTGACCACAAGATTTAAAATGTTTCCTTTTCCTCAAACATACCCCACAACACTGACAAGCGTCTAATTCCGTAATACCAAAGTTGTCAATGTCATTTACTGTGCACTTCCCCTGGAACATGCCCCCAACACCCCTGAAGATCTGTCTAACCAGTTCAACAGGACACTACCTCCCTCAACTCTCTGGTACCACTCAGAGCAAAGCATGTTTCATTTACATTCTCATCACCCTGGTTTACACCTGAGCTCTATTCTCTGAAGCCGGTTGGCCGACACCTTGAACACCTGACTAGAAGGTCAAGGCTTACCATCCACAATCCTACAAACACCACATCTCCACACACAGAGATGCCCTCAGTGCTGCCAGGTCCTCCTACTTCTCCAACATCATCAATAGCTGTAACATGAAGTCACATACTCTGTTCTTTCTGGTAAACAAATTACTTCAGCCTTGCAATGACACACCTAGCTTACCCACTAACTGCAAACACCTTTCTTCATTTCTTTAAAGGCAAAATCACAAAAATCAACACATCTGTCTGGTTAGTCTCCCTCTTCCCCCAACCAAATTGCTCACCCTGTCCACCGGCTGTCCTTCAAACTTACCTTCTTACATTCACCACACATGACACTGCCTATATCTCCAAACGTATGTCTAAAATTGCTACCTGTTCTCTGGATCAACCCACACGCTCACTTTGCTCTGGTACAGCAGGCCACCTCATCATCCTCAGGTAAAAGCTACAGAGCATTGGTGACAGGGCTTTCTCCAGGGTTGTTCCCAGACTCGGGAACTCTCTGCCTCAATCCTTCCATGACTTAACATCTTCCTCCTCCGCCTTAAGCCTTTTCTGTTTAAACAAGCCTTCCCAAGCCTGCAAACTTATGTAATCTAAAATGACTTCCTGTTCTCTGGATCTCATCCCTGCAGCTCTCATTAAAGCCTGCCTGCACTCTATCCCTACATCATTCAAATTGTCAACCTCTCCCTCACACATGGCACTGTCCCCTCTATCTACAAAACTGCTGTTGTCACTCCCATTTTAAATAAGCCTGGACTGGATCTACCATTCTTATTAACTTTTGCCCCATATCCAACCTCCCCTTTCTTGCCAAAACCCTGGAAAGGACTGTTGCCTCTCAACTTCTAAACCATCTCCTCAACAATTACCTGTTTGAGCCCCTCCAGTTTGGCTTCCGTCCACTCCACAGTACAGAGACTGCACTTCTCAAAGTGATAAAACTTTAATGTTCGACTCAACCGTTTGGTAGAGCACACAATGGGTTATTTCGCAGCGAGGACATTAAAGGGTTAACCTCTATCTCTCTACTGACGCTTGTGCCCTCAACATCCTGATTCTTCTGGATCTGAGTGCCACCTTTGACACAGTGAGCCATCAGATCCTCCTCCACCAGGCTGGGGTTTCTGGGTGTTGAGGGAACTGCACTCTCCTGGATGCAAGTTTATCTCACCAACCGCACCCATTACATCTCACTCAATGACCACAAATCAGAATTAGCTGCAGTCCCCCAGGGGGTCTGTCCCCCAGTGCTCTGTTCTGGATCCCCTACTCTTTATCATCAACATCCTCCCACAAAACTCTCACCATTGATGAGTTGTTCCCCCTCCCCCCTATGCTCATAAATATGAGGTGAAAGACTCCCTTATTCATTCATCAACATGGGAAAGACCTGTGAACATACACAAAAAATAAGACAAAAGGTAAGTGACCTTCACATACTAGGCTATGGATTGAAAAAGGTAACTACATGGCTGAAAATACTAATTTCCAATATTAGGCCACTTATTATTAAATGTAAAACAACTGGAGCTGTAATGAATCTGGCTGGTATACTGTAGGATCCAGGTATATTTTGCCCTCATGCAGTGAGAAGGATGGATTACACAGCATGCAAACCAGTGGTCGTCTGAAAATACTGACAGAGACCAAAAAGCATTTTTTCCACTGCCCAATAACATACTTTCTAAATAATTACTTAAAAAAATATATTATTTATTATTTTTAGGCTTCAGTTGGCTCAGCGTTCAGGATGTCGAACTTTCTTTACTCCTAACTCGGCCAAATGTCACCGTGTCCTTGACCCTAAGTTGCTCCAGGGCATGTCCCTGTACTTACTGTAAGTCATTTTGGATAACAGCATCGTCCAAATTAATGTAAATGTAAAAATATTGCTGTAAATAACCATAGGTAATGTTTCATAGAAATCTGTAAATGCTGGGCATTTCCTTTATGATTTGTAGTAAGTGAACTTTAGCTCCATTTTATAACCTGATGAAGTTTCATGCAGATTATGACCAGTGTCACACCAAGGAAATGCATGTGCAGTTTTATTAATTTAAGTCCTTTGCCAGCACTGACTGGAGTAAAACAGTTATTTCTTTACAAAATGCATTGAGGAACATTATTTAACACAAGACCGACTTATATAAAAAGAAAATACATATTTACAAAATGTTTTTCATAGATATATTACAGCAGATTTTGCCAATCCTGTCCACAGCCCCCCACAGACATTTTTATTTAAGATTTAACAGCACACCTTGTCAATAAGCTAGTCAACCAATTATCAAGCCTTAAAATATAGAAAGTATACCAGTTTATGGTAACAACAAAGATGTGAAACGGGGATGCCCAAGGAGGATTAGGAAATGTTTTGTTACAGTATAGCTTACATTTCTTTTAACTCTCTCACACCCAAAGCTAAAACAAATGTATTTTGAAAACAAATAATGCATGTTCACAAGTCTTATGTTCCTCAAAAATCTGACAACAGTAATTGAAAAAAAGACTACATTACAACAGGAAAGCAATTCAAAAGTAAATATGGTTTGAGAGTAGAAATATTGGAAGGAATGGTATAAAATGAAATTAGACAAAATGCAGACTTTGTGGAGAAGAAAATGTGGTAATGAACAATATTGAAAGGACTGAAACTCTAAATCACTGCAATATAGTTCATAGTCTAAATATAATATGTACAGTGTTTTTGACATGAACAAACACGCATCGATGATTTTCAGCTGCAAAGATTAGGACCTACTGGTTTAAGAGGCCTGAAAGTAATTAATCTGTATGGTCATTCTCATGCATATGCATAATTATTTTGTAGATTTCATAGAAGGGAACATGCACTCCTATTAAAGAAAAATGTTTGGTGAGTGAAGTTGGGATACTGAAGAGAAAATAAATAATCATCAATAATCATGAAGTAATTATAGCTCTATATTCAGTTATAACAGGGGTATGGTATTAAATAACATGAGCAGCTCGCAAGAATATATGGTAATATGAATATTGACTACAACAGCAAAATAAAAATCACTTATATATTCCATTTCACACTCCTAATGTAAGTCCCATCCCAATATGGGGTAGCGGTGTATAAAGACTCGAAAATCCAGAACTACAGGAAGGTCATAAAGTACATTTCTGGTATGTTTCCCTCAAATAATTAGGATGTTCAGAAAAGTAACTGTCCTGAAGGTTTACTTTTATTTCTGCTTTGTTTTTTGTAAATCCTAAGTAGGCAGGTAGGCGAGTACTGAAGCTGAGAGCGGGTTAACTTCCACAGACAGACAACTGTCCTGGGTCCTTTATATTTGCAAACAGGCACATGTGGTGGTCTCAACAGGATAGGAAGAGTGGAGCCTTTGATTTCAATGACATTGCTGTTGAAGTGACAAGCTGACTATTAATTATCTTACTCCTCTTGTTTGAAATTAATAAAATTCAGCTACTTTGGAATGGAAGGGCATTTTATTCATTATAGCTCTACTAAGACTTCACAAGCCAGACAGCTTCTTCCGCAATCTTTGAATGGCTACATTATAGACGTTTGGACATCTTGCATGATTATTTGCACCAGGGAGGGACCGGAAATTAAACAAGCAGAGGGAGGTGACGTCACTGGCTTTCCAATTCTGCTTTGTAAAACACTTCAGTGAAGTTTATGCCCCTCCTACCCAAACTCATGATTGGTTGCAAAAGTTGTTCGTCTGAAGAGAACACTCAGAGGAAAAACATTTCTCTATTTCCGAATGTGCAAAAACAAAATGCTTTCTTACTAGCCTTGCTACCAAAGCTCTGGCCACACGAGACTAAGACTTGTCAGACCTCATTGTCCGCTTCCCAATGCCCGAGTCCTTCACAGCTACA
This sequence comes from Umbra pygmaea, assembly GCA_016801145.1. Classification (NCBI taxonomy): domain Eukaryota; kingdom Metazoa; phylum Chordata; class Actinopteri; order Esociformes; family Umbridae; genus Umbra; species Umbra pygmaea. Next base: position 3,094 of record JACXGM010015494.1, on the reverse strand, counting down.
GCACGGGTCACAGGCCTTGTTCCACGTTGACGCCCAGTCTGCGGGGTGTTACCTGGGCTTCCTTTAGTCGTTGGTGCTGGGCTATTAACCGCAGCTCTGGTAGCGTTGGCCGGGCTATCTCCTCGTGCCAGCTTTGCTGCGCTGACCTCAGTCTTCACCACAGAGCTACCCCCAGCACGAGTGTATCTAGCTGGGCTTATCCCAGCCCGAGTAACAGGGGGCGAGCAGGAGCCATCTCCAGATTTCCGTAGTTTGGGTGGCCTACCTCGAGTGGCAGAGCTATTAGTAGCTCTCTTCAAAGGGCTATCGGCAGGTTGAGAAGCAGGGGTGGATGTACATGGTGCCGCTTGCATGACGCTAGCCGTGCTATCCACAGTTGTTACCACAGGGCTATAGACCCCAATCCGTTGGTCTTTAGGGGGGCGACCGCGTGGGGCAGGGGGAGCAGTAAGGAGTTCAGCGGGTGGGGTTTTGAAGGCGGAACGCGGCCGTCCTCGTTTCCTTTTCAAAGGTGGAGTCTCTAGACCGTCTGGCGCCACCACGCTGTTCGTTTTCTGGGACGACAGTGAGCCTCCTGTGGCCTTCTGAGTGGTGAAGCCATCATTCTCTGTTGGTGTGACTAAGACTTCGTCTACTTTTTCAGGGGTGAGGGCAACATCTTCTTGACCATTTTCTTCTTGAAGCTCAGAGCAATCCTTTCTTGACTTTTTGATTGACCTACCCATCGGCATCACAGAGTTTTTATTACCTTTGTGTTGGACCGAGCCATCCTTGTCCTTCCTTGCCACAACCATGTCCTCATGTTCAGAGAGAGCCTTCACCAGCATTGCCGCCTCTCCCTTAGTCAATGACAGGCCCCAGCCATCTGGATCGCTCTCACCTCCCACCTGTGGTTCCTCCAACAGCCTCCAGATGTCACTGTTTATGGGTTCAATCTCCACAAGAGGACACATAGTAGAAAGCCTCTTGATTGACTTTTTATTTATCAGGTACTTTTTGGCAGTTGAGCGATTGTCCTTCGCAGTGAAAATCTCTTCACTGGATCGATTACAGTTTGGGGCCTGTAGTTCCTCCTCGACCCCGTCTGGCCTCTCACCTGCTGGGTTGCCTGAGGGCGGTTTAGCCTTCATGGGTACTTGGTCCTTCATGTCAGAGTGAAGCTGTGGGTTGGAGGTCTGACAAAGGGGCTGTGAAGGGTAAATGTTAGGGGGGCTGGGTTGCTTTTCCTCAGCTCTCCCTTCCTTTAAAACATGGTCGGCTCTTTCAGAGGCTGGGGGGGTGCTGGAAGAAGGGGTGGGGGTGGCTGGCCTCTTCATTACTTTCAATTTGTAGACTGCTCTTCCTGGCTCAGACCGAGGAAATACATGACTGTTAGAATTACACAAGACATGCTGGAGATAGGGCATAACAAATGCAACCTTTAAAAAATGTTAACCACATAAAGTGCCAATGGATTTGTCTGTAAAAAATGCAGTTATTACATGGATATGGAACCTCTGAGGCTAAAGATTGAAAGACTAAACATGGGCTGTTCCCTGCCTGCATATGCTCACCTGTTCTGGAAGGATGAAGCATGGAAGCAGGAAGCATGGAAGCAGGAAGTAGAATCTTGCCATTCTTGGTGCGTAGAACAGCAGCCACTGGTTTCACAGAGCCACTGGTGACCCCTGCTGGATCCTGAGAGCCAGCCAGAGACACCTTGGATACTAGGATACAAAGAGAGACAAATAGATTCAGGAAAGATCTCTCTCAATGCCTGGTCATGGTTAGCTGGTTCACTCTGTGATCAGATTTAATGCCCACACCCTCTTGGGCATGGGAAGAAATATGTGATTATCTGAACGAGGTACGGAGATACAGGGGGCAATTATACCTCTGCACTGTAAACAGAAGTTGACCTGAACTCAATCAAATGTTTGGACAGGTTTTGACAATTTCTTATCAGTATAATGACACCTTGGTGAATTTGTTTTTACACAGTTTTTACACAGTTTAGAAGATGGCAGAGGAGGCAAAGGTTGGCAATGCCCTCTCAGTTGGAATATTTTGGCCCCTCAGTCTTGATTCCAAACTGTCCTACAAATACCCCCACTACCAGTCAGGCACATGTGATGTTCCGTTGTTGATAATGCTGTGCCACAAAACAGAAATCAAAACTGTAGACAGCGGATTAATTTCAAACATTGGTCTAAATCTTAATTTGACTGGCCTTCACACAGCAGAAAGCCAGGCTTAATTGAAAATTGATGATTACATTAAGTCAGGCTAGTAGAATATCTGCTACCAACAGCAGACTGAACCACTTTATCTCAGGGTGGTTTTCTGGGAACCGAGTTTACTGTTGCTGACCCGTTTCTACAGAAAGAAATTTGTGATCTGGAAAAGAAAAATGGACCAGGGAGAGTATTTTGGTTAGATACTCTGGGCCTGGACTGCAATGCCTACTGTAATGACAGCAATGACAATAGGATTACCATATGGACCTCTGCAACTTGTGAGAACTCATTTTCAACATTGAGAAACATTGAGCATGAAACAGAGCATTTTGCACAAGAGAAAGGCACAGCTGATGCAACTGGCTTTTTGAAAATGACCTTAATAGCGAATTTAGAAGGGAATGAGAAAGTACTGAGAAACTTCAACACAGCATCAAGGTGGCTGCAAATATTCAGAATCCATTAAGAATAGTCAGCCTCGTCGGTTTTGTATTATTGTGCTACGTACAATTTTTTGAAAATGGGTGGAAAATGGCTTGGTATGATTTTCTTGATTGGCTTTGTTACCTAGTCTAATGTGTGATGTAGGTTATGTGGTGTGTGACTACATTTGATTGAGTGTAACTATGTTTGATTTGCAATATCACCTAATTGATGTTATGGTAGAATATGTGCTTTGCACTAGGGATGGGCATTCGATGAAACTTTCTTCGTCGATCGTCGGGAGAATTAACGATTGACTATCGATTAATCATTAATTTTTTATATTAAAATTAATTAGTTGTTTAACTTTTTATAAATAAATCCAATGAAAATATAAAAATACAGCGTGTTTTTCCTCGATGAGATCTTCATTACAAGAAGAACAACTTGTGGCA
>JACXGM010015493.1:0-21252 GCA_016801145.1 Umbra pygmaea | reverse complement strand
ACCAGCAGCTGACATGGCACCCCAGACCATCACTGACTGTGGGTACTTGACACTGGACTTCAGGCATTTTGGCATTTCCTTCTCCCCAGTCTTCCTCCAGACTCTGGCACCTTGATTTCTGAATGACATGCAAAATTTGTTGTTGTTTTGTTGTGCTGCTTCTCTGTAGCCCAGGTCAGGCGCTTCTGCCGCTGTTTCTTCAAAAGTGTCTTGACCTGGGGAATGCGGCACCTGTAGCCCATTTCCTGCACACGCCTGTGCACGGTGGCTCTGGATGTTTGTACTCCAGACTCAGTCCACTGCTTCCGCAGGTCATCCAAGGTCTGGAATCGGTCCTTCTCCACAATCTTCCCCAGGGTCCGGTCACCTCTTGTCGTTGTGCAGCATTTTTTGCCACACTTTTTCCTTTCCACAGACTTCCCACTGAGGTGCCTTGATACAGCACTCTGGAAACAGCCTATTTGTTCAGAAATTTCTTTCTGTGTCTTACCCTCTTGCTTGAGGGTGTCAATGATGGCCTTCTGGACAGCAGTCAGGTCGGCAGTCTTACCCATGATTGCGGTTTTGAGTAATGAAACAGCCTGGGAGTTTTTAAAAGCCTCAGGAATCTTTTGCAGGTGTTTAGAGTTAATTAGTTGATAGCTCGTTTAGAGACCCTTTTCATGATATGCTAATTCTTTGAGATATGAATTTTGGGTTTTCATGAGCTGTATGCCAAAATCATCAGTATTAAAACAATAAATGACCTGACCTATTTCAGTTGGTGTGCAATGAATCTAAAATATATGAAAGTTTAACTTTTATCATTACATTATGGAAAATAATGAACTTTATCACAATATGCTAATTTCTTGAGAAGGACCTGTATATATAGGTACTGTATATACTACTTAAAACTGTAATGCGTGTAAAATCACATGTAGGAGAATCTCATTACTCATTCTCCTCCACTCAATATGCTCACAACATTGTACTAAGCATACTACGCAAACGTGTGGAAGGAAGCACATTTTAAGGTTGTTGTCTCAAGTATATAGTGCCTTGTGAAAGTATTTGGCCCCCTTGAACTTTTCGACCTTTTGCCACATTTCAGGCTTCAAACATAAAGATATGAAACTTATAAAGATATGTAATTTTTTGTGAAGAATCAACAACAAGTGGGACACGATCATGAAGTGGAACGAAATTTATTGGATATTTCAAACTTTTTTAACAAATTTAAAAAAACTGAAAAATTGGGGGTGCAAAGTTATTCAGCCTACAAAGTTAATACTTTGTAGTGCCACGTTTTGCTGCGATTACAGCTGTAAGTCGCTTGGGGTATGTTTCTATCAGTTTTGCACATCGAGAGACAGAATTTCTGCCCATTCCTCCTTGCAAAACATCTCAAGGCCAGTAAGGTTGGATGGAGAGCGTTTGTGAACAGCAGTTTTCAGTTCTTTCCAGAGATTCTCGATTTGATTCAGGTCTGGACTTTGACTTGGCCATTCTAACACCTGGATATGTTTATTTGTGAACCATTCCATTGTAGATTTTGCTTTATGTTTTGGATCATTGTCTTGTTGGAAGACAAATCTCCGTCCCAGTCTCAGGTCTTTTGCAGACTCCATCAGGTTTTCTTTCAGAATGGTCCTGTATTTGGCTCCATCTATCTTCCCATCAATTTTAACCATCTTCCCTGTCCCTGCTGAAGAGAAGCATGCCCAAACCATGATGCTGCCACCACCATGTTTGACAGTGGGGATGGTGTGTTCAGGGTGATGAGCTGTGTTGCTTTTAGGCCAAACATAACGTTTTGCATTGTTGCCAAAAAATTTGATTTTGGTTTCATCTGACCAGAGCACCTTCTTCCACATGTTTGGTGTGTCTCCCAGGTGGCTTGTGGTAAACTTTAAACAACACTTTATATGGATATCTTTCAGAAATGCCGTTCTTCTTGCCACTCTTCCATAAAGGCCAGATTTGTGCAGTATACGACTGATTGTTGTCCTATGGACAGACTCGCCCACCTCAGCTGGGCCTCTTGGCTGCATCTCTGATCAGTCTTCTCCTTTTATGAGCTGAAAGTTTAGAGGGACGGCCGGGTCTTGGTAGATTTGCAGTGGTCTGATACTCCTTCCATTTCAATATTATCGCTTGCACATTGCTCCTTGGGATGTATAAAACTTGGGAAATCTTTCTGTATCCAAATCCGGCTTTAAACTTCTCCACAACAGTATCTCGGACCTGCCTGGTGTGTTCCTTGTTCTTCATGATGCTCTCTGTGCTTTCAACAGACCTCTGAGACCATCACAGAGCAGGTGCATTTATACAGAGACTTGATTACACACAGGTGGATTCTATTTATCATCATTATTCATTGGATCATTCAAAGATCCTCACTGAACTTCTGGAGAGAGTTTGCTTCACTGAAAGTAAAGGGGCAGAATAATTTTGCTCGCCCAATTTGTCAGTTTTTATTTGTTAAAAAAGTTTGAAATATCCAATAAATTTCGTTCCACTTCATGATTGTGTCCCACTTGTTGTTGCTTCTTCACGAAAAATTACAGTTTTATATCTTTATGTTTGAAGCCTGAAATGTGGCAAAAGGTCAAAATGTTCAAGGGGCCCGAATACTTTCGCAAGGCACTGTATTTTGTTTGGAGTAATATGAAGTGAGTTTTTGATTCTGACAGACAGCTGGAAAGCTACAGAGAGAGACTGACATTGACATGACATTATTTAATCACCATTAGGTGCTGAACCCGCTTGGCTTTGATTTGACACCCATGGGATTCAATTACAAATGCTTTGCTGTGGTCTATGTCCTCTCTCTCAGCTCAGTCCTGTCAGCCTAACCAGTTCTCCTGTCGGAACGGACGCTGTATCCCGCAGGCCTGGCGCTGTGACCGGGACGATGACTGTGGGGACAAGTCCGACGAGACATCTTCCTGTGGTGAGTCAGACCGAGTATGCATCCTCAACATGTGGAAAAACACAAATTCCCTCATTGAAATCCTTGATATATTATATCTAATTGTTAAGTGGGTTATGCATACAGGTTTTGTCCCCCCAAAAAATTGTAATACTAACCCCTATAGTGTTAACAGATTCGACCACACACTCTTTCTGTAAATACAGTATATTTTTAAACAGAAAGTGCAGGTTTTATGTATGGCAAGAGAGACGTTTAAAGTAGAAGTGACCACTTTTATGATGATGCACACATTTCTGAAGATTCTATTGACCACATCCTCAACCTTGAGAGGAAACCAAGAATCTACTGCTGTGAGGTTTAGCTCAAAGGAAATTGTTCACTGGAAAAGACAGCTAGTCCTGTAGTGACCTAACTACACCAGAGAAGCCTGAAAAGCATTGCAAACATATACCTCCCGGTGAGACAACTGAATTCTAGCTTGGCTGTTTGAACTCTAATGTGTGCTTGTCTACTGTACAGATGACAGTTGTCTATTGCTCTAAACATATAGTGCATTCCTTTTCTTCTTTTTGTCCTGGTGACTTAATGCTTTTTCTTAGCTCTTAGTTTTTGAGAACTAAAATGCAATATCCACTTCAACAAGCGCTTGTTGAGTTCCAGTACTGAGCAGGGTATTGGGTTACCTTAGCAACAGATAGTCCATTTCATCTGTCACCCTGTTTTCAAGCATTATCTGCTGAATCTACATTTCTGACTAGTTTGTTGCTTAGAGCTATTTTTTATCTGACAATGTCTATCAATACTTTGTTGTCTCTCATTTCTCTCAAAGTTGTAGCAGTAAATAATTGAAGTTCTTAAGTCCTCTGGTCCAGGAGGTAACATTTCTTGTGTTTTTATCACAGTTTGAATGCTGCTGCTAAATAAGACTTGTAACAGACTTGTTCTTTTTTTGAAGAATTGCATGGGGTGTCAAACCTAATAGCTTTGCTCTCGAGTGACACATCGATGTAAGGCTTTCATTAGGACCTGTGTCCCCATAAGGAACGTGCCTTAGAGTTCTGCATATTGGCTCAGATCTGCTTGTGTTGAAGGAGGGATGGTCAGGCAGGGTTGCCTGTCACAGTCTTGCGACCCCTTGTGGTGGGTTGGGTGTCTGCAAGCTCACTTGTTTTTTTAGTTTGAGGAGCGCTGTCCTCTATGCACATTGCGTCTAGCATACTTCCTAGTTAAACAGGCAGTGTGTGAAGAAGAATGCATTGGTGGAATATGCTTTGGAGGTTGTGGACTTTGGACCTTGATGGTAAACTAGTTAAACTTATTATTATTATTTTCTGTGACTTCCATGCAGAGGAAGCTTGTCAGCCTATACGTTATGTGATTAGTAATGTTATGTGGAAGTACAGTCCTTTAATTATTATATATATCTTTTTTACTTTTACCCCATTTTTTCCTAAACTCTTTTGATATTGGGATTAAGATACAGTACATTTACTCGCATTTGCTCATAGCAGTATTCAATTCTGGCTCTTATCACACTGTTCAGTCACCCAGAAAGTCTGTACTAAATTCTTTGAGAGCTGGAAAGAACACTCTGGCAATGTACCAGAATTGAGTCGCTGGTTCACAACAAGGCAAGATAACCATATTTTCTGACTAACCCCCCAAAAACTGAACAATGCTGGCCAATTATCCCACTCTCCATGGGACCCCTGGTTTAATTCATGAGATCAAGTCTTAGTCTCACTATGATGCAGCAAACTGCTGGGCAGTGACTTGACTCGTACCACATTCAAGGGCACAAAACAGTTGATTTATTCAAATTTGTACAAGTGGACAAACATTGAAAAGGTTTATGTATTCTGCTGTCACTTCACTGTATGTGGTACCAATGGTACAGGTTAGTGTTTAAGCTGTAATTAGAGCTCTGCCTAATTCAACCATAATGAATCCATACTGTTGTCTGAAGTTTCAGAAGTTTCTACAAACACTGTCTCACCTGAAGCTTAAACACCTGAAGCTTCACACATAAAGTGAAGCTATAAGGTTCTGCAAAACATTTAGTATGATTGTATTACCGTAACTTCTCATTTACAGTGTATTAAATGAAATCAAAATGTGGCACTTAAGCTTCATGGTCTAGTTGAATGTACATCTCCATTAATTTTAGACCAAGACTAGGTGTAATCCTCGTCCATGAAACCGGCCCTATATCATTACATATTATTTCTATAGTGAATTTTGTGTTTTCTGTCAATCAATATAAAATTTAAAATATGCAAGTGCAATGAAAGACAATCTTTAGTAATAATCCAACCTAACATTTACCATAAACTTTAAAAAGGCGGGTAATATGCAGTTAGCAATGTAATGTAATAAGTTTAAAAAGTTACAATTTACATGTCAATTTGAGTCTTTTAGCTAACACACTTTTGTAAGTTTCACATTTTAATTAATTGCTATTTTCTTAGAACAAATGTGTTAAAATAACACATGCCGTTTCCAGTTAGGGACAACACATGTTGTGTTACTTTTGTACCAATTCCCATCATGCTGTCAGTTTAAAAAAGTATGTTTTAACTGACAGTGCAATGGTGATTGTTTCAAAAGTAACACAACATGTGTTGTCCCTAACTGGACACATATTTTATAAGAGTGTATGCTCAGGAAATAAATTACAGATATTCCCCTTGCCAGCTCTGGATTCTATCAACCTAACTGCTGCCTGCATCTCCTTGGTAACTGAACAGTAAAAAAGTTAGTTTAATATCTAGAGTTGCAAAATCTAATGCATAGTTCCCTGGGAGGCAGGAGTGTGATGGAAGTAACATACTGAATCATACACAAACGTGTTTTTGGGGGCTTTCCTGGCAGATTACATGTATGAGGGCTAGGCGACATTCATGCAGTCAGATTTGCATTGGTACTCTAAATACGTACATATTGTATTCAAATGTATTCAAACATGTATGTTTGCATGCATGTATGCATGTATGTATACACATTTGTTTTTTCCCCAATTTTTCATGAGCTGAACTCAAAGATCTAAGACTTGTTCTATGTATGCAACAGGCATATTTTTCTCAAATATTGTTCACAAATCATTCAAAATCTGTGTTAGTGAGCACTTTGCTGAGATAATCCATCCACCTCACAGGTGTGGCATATCAAGATGCTGATTAGACAGCATGGTTATTGCACAGGTGTGCCTTAGGCTGGCCACAATAAAAAGCCACTCTAAAATATGCAGTTTCATCACACAGCACAATGCCACAGATGTCGCATGTTTTGAGAGAGCAAACTCCCATGCAGTGATTTAAAGCAACAACAGGTGGATTCAGCACTACGGCCAGCTTTGCAGCCTAAGGAATCACAACAATCCAGGAGGCTGCGGACCCTAATGAACTAAACAAAACAAAAGTGTTGCATTTATATTTTTGTTCAGTGATGTTTTCCACTGAGTGATGGGAGTTGGTAATATTTCTTCCAATGCTTATAATCCTTGTGGTATAACTGATTAGAGCCATGAGGCAGAGGCATTTCTTACTATTTTGAATTTATTAACTAAGGGCAGAATCGATCATGTTGGACTCCTTTCTGTCTTAAAACCTGTATCTTTTATTTTCTTTGATGTAGATCTTGTTATTCAGACTTTCTGTGTTTTGATATTTTTTATGTTCTCTTAGAATCCTGGGTTTGAATAATTTCTTAGAATCCTAAATTAGCTTTCCAATCTAAAACACATAGTTTATTTTCTAGCATGTAACCTATCGCCTACATCATGTCATGCCCAAAATAATGGAAAAGCAGAGAGCCCTTCATAGCCACACTTGCATGTGACACTTCCAGTATTAGCATACTTTTTAGGCTTATTTCCATTAATTTCCATCCATCTAGCATAACAACTAATTTGGTAATGAGGTACAGTAGCTCTTATTAAGTTGCTTTGGAATAGATTTCAGCCTCTAAATCACATAGTGACAAAGATGAGCATTGAAGACACCAATGTCTGAATTCTCGAACTTGGTTCATTTTCTGAAATGCGATTCGGAATATACTGGCTGTTAAAGCAGTGTTTATATAGTTACCAAACTAGTTTTGTCTGCATTCAGACAGGTCTGATGTAACATAGATGTGTTATAGAGGTTCATGCAGCACCCAAAGAACAGAATGTCATGATAAACCTGGCTATCCTACCAGTGATGGAGGGGAAATGTTTGTTTAATCCTTAGGTATTAACCAATTGCTTTATATTCAGTACCAATTGTTTATGCCCATAAATATATATCCTATGTGTCTTAGAGTAGAATAAGCTTCAGAAAAGGAATGTGGGCTGTGGCCCTAGGCAGATCCATGTGTTAGAATTAATGGGTTTTGTTACGAATTAGCCAGATTTAGTTTACATACGACAACACCTGGCCCAAGAAACTTCTAGACTGGAATGTACCCTATAGGTAACAGTGTTTTAAATTGGGTTTCAAGTCACCCCCATGAGGGCAACAGGTCACTGGGCTTCAATCCCTAAGAACTGCAATCTCAAGTCCACACGGCATCAATAGAGTATAACTAAGAGAACCAAAGAACCAGGGATCACTTCTGACTTAAATTCATTCCAGGCGGTCTTCAGTCATCATGAGGAATCTCTCCTTATTCCATGCACTCTTAACCTTAAAGTCTCTGCAGCAAACTTATATTTAATACTTGTAATTTAATTGTAAACTCTCTATCCATTAGATTAATTTATACTTTAATTTGTTGTCTCCTGGGAATTAAAATAATTGTCAAATTCAGTTCCACCAGCTGGTTTGAAATCTCTGAAGCCATCACTAGTCACTTTTCCCAAACTGATACGGCCCCGTTTTAAATGTCAATCAGCAAAAACAACCAAATAATAAAATTAAGTAATTACATTGTTGGTCTGTTAAAGTAAATAAATCATGAACGATTTGATTAATTATTCATATTATCAGATCAGAGATTTTGACTGTGCGAATGACAGCATAATTCTAACCTCCAATGTCTGCATTTCAATGACCTCTTCACTGTATCTATGTAGCAATGTAGTCACTGTAAAGAAATAGAGACAAATGCGCAGGTTGAACAAAATGAAACGGTGTTTAATGCTGAAATTAGGTCGTGAAAAAAAAGGGGCTTCTTTAATACAAAACATGTACAGAACTCCTCTGATGCAGAAACATACAATACCAGCAGCACAGAAAACACGTCTAAAATTCAACAATGACCAACAGCTGACAATACACAAAAGTCTTAAATAGACAGATAATGAGTTTAGTGGATTCAGCTGAACGTTAATTGGCAGGGATTTATTACCTGGGTCAGAGACATGTGAACAAAAGACCAGGAGAAAAACAGGCACCTGACACAGAACACACAGGGGAGAAAACTGGTTTCTACAGCAGCTCTCCTGAGGGGGCGACCATCACGATATATTGTAATGATAGTTGTCATAGTTACGAGACTATGAAAAGCTTTTTTTCTCTATGCTTGCCGGTCTTGTTCGTTGACAAGTAGTGATGTCAGACAACGTTATGTTGCATAGGCAGTGACAGCAAAAGATCAGCCAAATAAATCACGTATGACCATTCAGACACAGGTCACATTGCCACATTTCAGACTTTTCCTCGATATTAATACCAATTTATTACCATATATGAATGTGTTTGGAATATGGATTGACATGTCTGATTTAATTTGTTTTTTATCCCGTTTAGACAACAGGAATAACATCTGATTAGATATGGAGTAAAATACAAATTGAATTGTAGTGACTTCATACTGCCAGTGTGAAGAAGGCCTGTGGTGTTAATACAAGGCTTGTGTTAAGCGTGTGTTCTAAAATATACACAAAGCAATACAGATGGTTGAAATATTCCTAATAAGCTCTCATGTAATATTTAATATAGAAGAACACTTTGTTGACCCTGTTTTGGGATTATAATAACTGTAGCTGACTCTCTTTGTCTTTGTGTCTGCAGTGTTCCCAACATGTGAGCCTCTCACACAGTTCAGCTGTTCAAACGGAAGATGCATCAGTGTCAAATGGCATTGTGATTCTGGTACGTTCCTACGGCAACAACAGCAGTGTTTTCCTTGATGACATTATTTGAGATTCTGATTTGATTGTACAGGCTTACAGCAAATATTAACAAATTTAAAGTGGAACTGATAACATTTTTACAACACAAAAAAGTATTAGAATATGTTGAAATACACCTCCAGAAATAACATGGTTCCTTTTAAAATATTTTTTGACATGTGATCACATAAAGTATTATTCAGAAGTTTGCTGGATATGTATACTTTCATTCACCAAAGTGGCATTCAATTGATTAATCCAAGACATTGATAATTTAGTAAATGTCTATCACAGTTATTATTGGTTTAAAGTATATTATTCCCAACCAATTGCAAAGCCCAATTTTCAGCAGCCATTATTATTTAAGTGTCCTAATAATATATTTTAGCTCATCTGTTATAAGTCATGTTTTGACTATAGTTTCTGATGAATGTATTGCCGCCTTGGTGAATGAAAGTATACATTTCCACAAAAGATGTTATTTCTGGGTGATTCCAAAATTTTGAACGCTAGTGTAGATGTTTTTATCCTGTCATATAAAATTTAAAGTGACCAGGTTAAAAACAATGTTAAAACAGTATTTGTTGGTATTTAAAACATCTGAAAAAATGGATGTATATCAGATAAACTATGCAGTACTTTGTTACACACAAACGCACACCCTAAAATGTGAGTCACTGAGTGAATTTCTACACAAATTCTACAAATAGCATCTTTAAGGTTCTATATTTACAAAGAATCTTTAAAAATCATTCCCCAATATTCTGCCAACAATGTCTTACTCTACAACTCCAGATGAAATATAAATCTTTAAAACCTCATGTAAAGCTGCTTTTGGAGCTTAGAAATCAAACATTTGATGTAATTACACACAGTATATGATGACTGTCTTCTTCAAATCTGCAAAGTAGTTAAAATACTGTCAGTTCCACTTTAAGATACTGTAAGAATACTCCACGATCCGAACTGACAAACACAGAATTATTGTACAGCGCACATGCACCTTGCAATAACCACAACCCACAAATTAACTGCAATCTCCAAATTTAAGAAAATCTGTTGGAAAACCACATGCATATACAGTATTGCAGCCTTGCATATCACAGGAAGACTTGTGACCTAATCCATAACGTAGGGTTTAGTTAAACACACTTGCATATTTCTATGCCATGAAGAAGTCGGACCTAGTCAGTCACACATTTTCCTCTGCATTCTCAGATGATGACTGTGGAGATGGAAGTGACGAGGTGGGCTGTGTCCACTCCTGTTCCAACACCCAGTTCCAGTGTACTAGTGGGAGGTGTATCCCAGACCACTGGGCATGCGATGGGGACAATGACTGTGGAGATTTCAGTGACGAGAAAGTCACATGTGGAGGACCAGGGGCCGGTGAGATACAGTAAAGCATGGTGTTATAAAAATGTTTGGCCTCTTCAGTCTGAGTGCTGCTTTCAGCCTAATACATTTTACATTTCATTTTAGTTATTTAGCAAATGCTCTTTTCCGGAGCTTCTGTGCATAAATCTTCAGCTAGCTATGTGTGAAAACCACACAAACCAGTAGGAAGGCAGACACAATGTTATATTTAACAAATATAAAAAAAATATTTTGAATCTTCCAAGTAGGTTGTGTAAAACAAAGGGTAAAATCCCAGTACAATCGTATTTCCTTCCAGGCTGTTACACTACATAATGTGGAAATGTACAAGGGGGTGAATACTCATGCAAGACAGTGTTTTTTATGTCAATAATATGGGCACAGTGCATCAAGCACACTTTAGATTTGGCTCTGTTGCTGTAAAAATTGCTAAAATGTGTGTGTGTATATATATATATATATATATATATATATATATATATATATATATATATATATATATATATATATATATATTATTTTTATGCCTCATACAGTCTTTGGCCCAAAGGCTCTAGGTCAATAAAGCTCCTTTATTAATCTAGATGTGAGTGTAATCCCTCATGTTGTCATAGTAATGCCAAAGTTATTCATTAATTTTGCACATATCTTAACATTGTGAGCATCGACATTTGCTTTGAGGGCATGCTAACTAATCCTTATTTTAACACATGCAGAAATGAGTGTTGCTATAAACGATTAAATTGCCATTTCAATCAGTAGGCTGATTAAATAGGTAAAATATTGGGGGCAGAATAACTTCCTCTAACTCAATAGCAGCAAGACAAATATTCTAGACCTTCCTCAATGTTGATTATTGCTTTTACAATATGGTTACATTGTCTTTCATAGGTGTTGGGTCAGTGATTCATGTTTATATGCTTTTGTCTATATAGTCCAACAGTTTGAAAAGAAAAATGAGGTTTCAGTGAAAATGCTGTCATCCATGCTTGCTGTTCACGGGGAAATGCATTTAGATCTTCTATTCAATGTTGTTTTGAATGAGTAGGCACATTTCTGTAAAACTATTAAGTATTTCCCCCATCTGGCCGCAAACTCACAACCTTTGGATTAGGAGACAGCTCCTCTGCACATTGTGATAAGCTGCAATTCAATCTTCAGTATACAACTATTCACCGAAGATCAGACAACTTGCAGAGTAGGCTTGCCGCATCCAGCGACTCCTTGAGTGCAGATCTGGTGCCTGTAAGTTAATTTGCAGAAGTATAGTTGGTGAACATAATCATCCCATGATCTGAATAAAGGCTTCCTTGTTAGATGAGCAGTGTGAAAACAATAATCCGGCTCGGCGACACGTGGTCGGATGAACCATGTGAGCGCCATTCACCATCCCATTATATATACAAATTAAAAAAGCTGTGTTCTCTCTATACCAGTGAACACCAAATGGATTTGGAAAGTGATTATTTTTAAAATGTTTTTGCCTCTGTATTTCAACACTTTAGATAAGAAATTATACAATTAATATTCGTAAACTGCTCACTGTCAGGTTTACTCTTAGAGTATGTTCATCCATATCGAATAATCATGATAAGCATGTTTTACAACCATTTGAGGTTTCCATTTGTGTAATTTCTTTAGTCTTGTCATCATGTGAAAGGTGGGCTCATTTGTATTCAGATTGGGTGATTGACTGACTGACTGACAGGTGATTTTCTTTTCCTTTTTCGGCCCTGAAAGAGTCCTTGGTCGATATTGGGTTTTGAGTCATTATCTCTAGCATGTTGAAGCACTGTCCAATCAAACACTCAAACTAAATTCTGTGCACTTTAGAATTTCCCCTGCTTCTGCTGTCAGCAGTTTCATCATCAATAATTTAGGTGGTATGCCGGTTCTTCCTCCAAAGTTTCCTTTTTGCCATCATTCTGGAATCTCATCTGTCTAGACTACCGTTTTTCATTATACAAGAACAATATTGAAGCACATTAACATGGGAGATATTTTATTTAACTTATATTCACTGTATGATTATTATTGCCATAATTGTTGTCCAAGGGAAGAGAGAAATGCAAGGCGGAATGCAAAATAAACAATCTTTTAATAATACTATACAACAAACACTGAATAAAAACTGCCACCTGGGGCAAAACACAAGCATGCATCTTCTGAAAACACTGACACACAGACTGACAAGGAAACAATGAGCAAGAACTGACAACATGAAACACCAAACCTAAATACACTGGATAATTAGATGGTTGAATGTAGCTGCTAATAATTGAAGGAGATCTATTGGTTAACTAAGTCATGTGACAAAGGTCCTGTGAACAAAAAGCAGGAAAACCAGAATAGAAACAATTCAAACAGGACAGAAACCAAAATAATAGCACATACAAGGGAGCAACTAAAGACATGTCCGGTCCCAAATAAGGGAACCCTTGACAATCGTATTATCAATAGCATTTTACATTTGTAATAATAATAATATACACTCACCTAAAGAATTATTAGAAACACCATACTAATACTGTGTTTGACCCCCTTTCACATTCAGAACTGCCTTAATTCTACGTGGCATTGATTCAACAAGGTGCTGAAAGCATTCTTTAGAAATGTTGGCCCATATTGATAGGATAGCATCTTGCAGTTGATGGAGATTTGTGGGATGCACATCCATGGCACAAAGCTCCCGTTTCACCACATCCCAAAGATGGTTTATTGGGTTGAGATCTGGTGACTGTGGGGGCCATTTTAGTACAGTGAACTCATTGTCATGTTCAAGAAACCAATTAGAAATGATTTGAGCTTTGTGACATGGTGCATTATCCTGCTGGAAGTAGCCGTCAGAGGATGGGTACATGGTGGCCATAAAGGGATGGACATGGTCAGAAACAATGCTCAGGTAGGCCGTGGCATTTAAACTATGCCCAATTAGCACCAAGGGGCCTAAAGTGTGCCAAGATAACATCCCCCAAACCATTACACCACCTCCACCAGCCTGCACAGTGGTAACAAGGCATGATGGATCCATGTTGTCATTCTGTTTACGCAAAATTTTGACTCTACCATCTGAATGTCTCAACAGAAATCGAGACTCATCAGACCAGGCAACATTTTTCCAGTATTCAACTGTCCAGTTTTGGTGTGCTCTTGCAAATTGTAGCCTCTTTTTCCTATTTGTAGTGGAGATGAGTGGTACCCGGTGGGGTCTTCTGCTGTTGTAGCCCATCCGCCTCAAGGTTGTGCGTGTTGTGGCTTCACAAATGCTTTGCTGCATACCTCTGTTGTAACGAGTGGTTATTTCTATCAAAGTCCCTTCTATCAGCTTGAAGCAGTCGGCCCATTCTCCTCTGACCTCTAGCATCAACAAGGCATTTTCGCCCACAGGACTGCCGCATACTGGATGTTTTTCTCTGTTTACACCATTCTTTGTAAACCCTAGGAATGGTTGTGTGTGAAAATCCCAGTAACTTAGCAGATTGTGAAATACTCAGACCGGCCGGTCTGGCACCAACAACCATGCCACGCTCGAAAATGCTTTAATCACCTTTCCCATTATGTAATTCAGTTTGGAGTTCAGGAGTTTGTCTTGACCAGGACCACACCCCTAAATGCATTGAAGCAACTGCCATGTGATTGGTTGAGTAGATCATTGCATTGAAGAGAAATTTAACGGGTGTTCCTAATAATCCTTTAGGTGAGTGTATTATTATCGTTAAGTCTTCATCCTCTTTGTTACGCTCCTGCTTTGCAGATCTGATGTAAAACTACAACTGTCAAGAATTGAGTAATTTAATCTGTCATAATTACTTCAGAAAGCTGTGTTGGACTCAGGTGGCTTGAATACTCATAGCTCACCAGCTTGTCAGTAGAATGAGGAAGCTATTTATCAAACTGTGTCCTGATGTCAAGCCCCAGTTCCAGCTTTTTTGTTTCTGCTCTAACAAAGTGGAGTTGTGGTCTACCCCAGGGGTAACGGCTCAGGCTTGGCCTGCCTTGAATGTTATGGAAATACCTCGCATCCTTGAGAGGTTTTCTTGGCAATGTGAATGTGTTTAGGTTAAGTACAGTCAATTTTGTGACTACCTTGCATGATTAACAAGATCTTTTTTCATAGCTTTGATATATAATGGTGTAATGCAGTATTGTTTAAAGGTTTCCCACTGTGAAACAGTTATTCATTTGTTCTCCATTCTTTTCCGTCCAGCATTCCCCCCTGTGATAGAGTGCAGTGGTGATGAGTTCCACTGCACAGCAGACGGGACATGTATCCCAGAGCGCTGGAGGTGTGATGGGGACAAAGACTGTGAGGACGGGAGTGACGAAGTGGCTTGTGAGGGTACCAAGAGAATGTGTGACCCCAAAGCCAAGTTCACCTGCAAAGACACAGGTAGAACACAGCTAACACACTTCTGCATGTCTAATTGGAATCCAGAACTGAAACCTGTAGCTGCTTGGCTTGAAAACATTTTTTACACTGTATTGAACATGAAAAATAATGCTAAATAGAGGAAATGAAACAATTATGCACTTGACAAACATAAAATAGTAGCAAAAAAACATTAGAATGTTGGTAAACTCTAGCCTTACTAATGTTCTATCTACTACAGTTCGCCACGGAAACCACATGCATTTTATATTATCTACTCTTTCCTCATGCAAAGTGCGACAGTGGCGAATCAATTTTTCGTGTGATGTAGCTTTGATCGCTGGTCTCTAAATTGGGACGCTCTGTAATCCGGGCTTCAAACAGTCACAGGCCTCTAGATGAGTTAACGATGATAAACTCTGGCATATCTGTTTGCGGCTGCATCTGTTCCCTGCAGTGATTCAACCATCCTTTGCTATTTGTAATTCACACGGCAAGGAAGGGGAATTTGAGATGACCCCTGGTAGCAGGTATCAGTAGGCTGTATTGATCTAGCTGTGGGTCCCCACATAAAGTGATGCATTTAACTCACCACTGGGGCTGGAGTATTCTGTTGATGTACCCACGGCAGGAAGAAGGGAGAATATTTTTGCCATTGCTTTATGTACTTCATGCAATGTAGTCAATTGTAATCTAAACTCATAATTCAACATCATTGTCCACATCGACATCTTTATTG
The DNA here is from genome assembly GCA_016801145.1 of Umbra pygmaea. Taxonomy (NCBI): domain Eukaryota; kingdom Metazoa; phylum Chordata; class Actinopteri; order Esociformes; family Umbridae; genus Umbra; species Umbra pygmaea. Next base: position 5,756 of record JACXGM010015493.1, on the reverse strand, counting down.
TAGACTGCCAGCACTTCATTCTGTGAAGAGAATAAGATATGCATACACTTTGCTTTAAAATGCTTTCAGGCTGTTGGTATGGATTCCTTTTGGTGATTACGCACATGGGGAGGGAATATTCACATGCCTGATATTGTATTTGAGGAATATTTTCTCTCTGTTTTTGGTGTTTGTGTGTGTGTGTGTCTCTCTGGTGTTTGCTCGTCTATGTGTGTGGCTCTTTGTGATTGTGTCTGTGCGTGTTCATACGTGCACGCTATCAGGGAAATGCATCACAAAGAGCTGGGTGTGTGATGGAGACATTGACTGTGAGGATCGTTCTGATGAGGTGTCTTGCGAGGAAGCTGCCTGTAAGCCGCCAAAATACCCCTGTGCCAATGATACCTCAACCTGCCTGGCACCGGAGAAGATCTGCAACGGCAAGCCAGACTGTGCCGACCAGTCTGACGAAGGACACTTCTGTGGTAGGACAGAGTTCTATCTGTAATGTTAGTGAGTCATATTAGTTGAGATTCTATACTTGTAAGTATGTGGTCTTGCTGCCGATTTTTTGACAATTTTTCGATTGGTTTAAGTAGAAAATGTGTGGGTAGAGATATTTTCTTTCTACATTATAATTTTTTTACAAGTATCTCAGTCACTCCACACATAGATTATGTTTAGAATATGTTTTAACTGTGTGAGTTTTTTTATTTCATAGCACATCAGGTTTCACTTCAATGATAATTAATACAAATCACACAAATGAGTTGTTCTGAAAAAGGTGATGAACATGCAAATGAGCCGCACAACAAATACATACTACTGTACCTGCTGTGCTCTGACGTGACTAGACGTGACACCTCACATTTACAACATACAGATTACTTACAACATTTAGTGATGAGGACACAATTAGTAAACTGTATCTGTCAGGTCTTTAACACTTAAAACAACATCCAACGTAATAGGAGTGAACTCTCAATGAACCGTTTCCACCCTATGGAGCACTGAGTCCATGCAGGCAGCTTGATTAGTAAACACCCAGGGGTGTGGGTCCTTAAGGTAACCAAGCAGCCTACATATCCCCAGTGTCCAGAAGGTGGCGCACCAGACCATAAAGTAACCCCAAACTCATATTAACCAACTCAAATATTCAACTTTAAACAATCAAACATAAATCAAACTCAAATCAGTTCATCTGCATCGACATGCAGACGTCCCTGCTATGTCGTGAAACCAACTTCCAATCAAAACTTGTCACGGCCCACTTTTGTCTGCTTGAATATTGTAATGCATATATTTTTTTTTACAATTTTCCTAAAAGATGTCAAGAATCTCTTCAACCGTCGTATTAAAAGGTGCTTATTAGATGTCTTTACCATACCTGATTTATTTCATAGAATTTTAAGCCTTTTATTAGTTTCAGTTGTTTTACCGCATTGGATTCGTTCTGCTTTTTTTTTTAAAGACTCGAGTTTTCCTAATTCATGTTGCATATTGATGTCCTATAGACATTCTTCCTCCACCAGTTTATTTGTACATTTAAAGCACATTGGAATGTATTGTACTGTAAGGAAGGTGCAATAAAGATCCCTGTTTCTTTACATTTAATATAAAGGAAAATGGTTCAATTTGGGACACAACTTTGAGAAAAGCCCCAGTGGGCTTGCAGCTTTATAGCCAATTAGGTTGTACAGGAAGGCCATGGGGGGCCCAACTGATTTGAGCCAACTCAGCAGGACTCATCCCTCCAGCTGTGACCTTTGGGAGCCCTGCAATCATACTTCCTCAGCCTCCACAGAAACAGGCGGTAGGAGATCTCTGGCTAGAGGACTTCTACAGAGAGCATAAAAAACTCTTCATGTCTGTTCCAAGAAGCTTGTCTTAATCACGGCTAGCTAGGAGATCTCAGAACATGAGTGTCATTCTCTCAACAAAATGTTTTTTTATATTCTACACCTGTCTGGCTCTTCATCCTAATTTAGGTTCATAGCTGCTTCAGACAGAATTCCTGTACATAATTGGTAGAGTGTGTGAAACCGATGACAGAAATACTTAATTATATATAATCTTTACATCTCTATATCGGTTTTGTAAACAGAATAGTACACGCATGTTGCGTTACGCCGCGGCAATAGTAAAGGTGTACCAACTCAGGTCATACTCGTCAGGACTAGCTGAAATGCGGAGCCTCTTTTATTATTTAATATCTTATCTGAGTGTTGTAGATGGAGCAGAAATATTTCATCAGCATGCTTGAGTAGCAAAGTCTTGCTCAGAGCTAAAAAGGGGCTGTTATTCTTCTACCAGCTAGTTCCCTAAAAACAAAACCTTTTTAATTCTAACACATTGTGTATTGTTATGCTGCTCCTTAGGTTGAATGCATATGATATGGTTGAACATACAGTACATGTGTATTGGTCTATTGTTAGTCTAACCTCAGTCCTCTCTCTCTCTGACTATAAACTATTGATGCTCGTTTGAAAACCCACTCATCTGCTCTTTTTGATTAAAAGTCTTAGCTCCTTGACCATATCTCATTGACTTTCGTTCTGTATCTGATCCTCTCCAGTTGGCTATTAAGCTCTTAGTCCCATGTCCTCGTTCTCTGCCCTTATGCAGGCGTCTACATCCTGTGTTCATTCTCTCTGTTATCAGATTTGTGTTTGGCGGCCAAGGGCGGCTGCAGCCATCAGTGCACGGTTGTACCAGGGACAGGAGTGCTTTGCTCCTGCCCTCCGGGTCTCCACCTGGACTCTAACAACAGGACGTGTGAGGCGGTGGATTACTGTAGCAGGCACCTGAAGTGCAGCCAGGTGTGTGAGCAGTACAAGACCACCGTCAAATGTTCCTGCTACCCAGGCTGGAGGCTGGGCCCTGATGGAGACAGCTGCCACAGCACAGGTGATTGGCGTAAGAATGGTGTGTTTGTGCACAGGTGTGCATGAGGCAGCAGAGCATCTGTCCAATAAATTGAAATGCTGCTTGATTGAATCGCTAACATCAAGGTGAAACATCTTTGTTCTGTCCCTGGCAAGGCAGCTAGCCCTAATTGCTTCTAGTGTACATGACAATGTGATCTTATTCAAGCTACTCTTACCCAGTGAAATAATTACATAAAATGCAAATCGATTAGAGAAGAGTAATTTGTTTCATAAGTTATGTTAATTGGGATTTTATTGTGATACATTTGTTTACAGTCAATTTGTTAAATATCATTTTACGGAATACATTGTTCAAAATAACTTTATGGGAACACTCAACATCAAGTCTCGATGACCGAAACATATTAAAGATCAAAATCTGTATTGTACATTGTGTAATTTGATGAGAAAACATTATGTAACAACGGTCAATGGAAACCAAAAACACCAACCGATTGAGGGCTGGATTCAAACTGACACCGAAAAATCTAATGAAATAATTGAAATCAGAGGTTGTTCCAAATTGTGTGAATTACATCACGGCAACTCATAATGTGACTCAGTGTGTATGGCCCTCATGTATGGCCCTATCTGCAATGTCTGGGCATGCTCCTGATGAGATTGCAGATGGTGTCCGGGGGACCTGGATCAGGGCATCAGGGCTCCTGAACAGTCTGTGGCGCTACTTGGCAGTGTCGGAGGCACCCGTACTGTACATACTGTCCCAAAGGTTCTCATTGGATTCCGGTCTGCAGTACCTGAGGGCCAGTCAATAGCATCGATGCCTTCGTCATCCAGGAACTGCCTACACACTGGCCACATATGGCCGGGCATTGTCCTGCACCATGAGGATTCGATCCTGCTGCTGGGTTGATTCTCTTTTACGGCCCTGTTCAGGTCTCCTTGTGTAACGGTCTGTCTCCTGGTATGTCCTCCATGCTCTTTGAGACTGTACTGGGAGACAGAGCACGTTCTTGCTACGGATAATGTGGATATGCCATCCTGGAGGAACTGGACTACCTGTGCAACCTGAATGGGCTTCAGGCAGTGCCGGGGTGGGTAATCGGGAGAACCGGGAGAGTTCCCGGTGGGCCACTAGTTGTTGGGCCGGTAAGGTGGTTCGTGAAAAACTATTTTATAATCGCTATACTTGTTGCAATTCTGACTGGGCCACCTGCCTGCAGATGTGAGGTAGTGTGGCCCACTCTTCGAGCGCACCTCTCATTCACGTCACACACAAACACAAGAGCTGCTACGCACCCACAGTCCACATCAAACGAGCCTTCAAAATAGAATTGGTCACCAGACCAGGAATGTCACTTAATATTTATTAAACTAAGTGGGTAAACGATAATTATGTTAATAATGTTTATCTAAATTATAATCGCACCAACCTCTTTGCCAAACTCCTGCGCTTATTTTAGAAATAGAAAAACTCTTCCAAATCAAAGCAGACTGTTGGAAAATGAGTTTTCAAAACGGTAAAGTAAATAGTTGCTGATATTTCAGTCAGGTGTCTATCTAGCTCTAGTAGGTCAGTAGTTAGACAGCATGCAAGAGCTATAGTTATATACTGTAGGCTACTGCAAAGTTACTGTATTACATGTAACTAGCTAACTATGTAGCTCAAATGTATAGCCTAACTGTCAAAGTAGCTCATTTAACTTATTTAATAAGAGAATGATTGATGTGCAGTGAAAGACAACACACGGTAAGCCATCATTCATAACCATATAATTATCATTGTAAACTTTGCTTTAGAGAATAATTAGAGACAAACAGAAATACAAACCAGTTATGTTGAGGCAGGCTGCAAAACTGGAACACCAAGATAGGAGTTAGTGCATATTATTGTATTAAAAAACATGTTTTTCATTCATGCATATTTGATATTTCTGACAGGGCTGAGCCAGGCAGAAGCTATTGATTAGTGGATAAAGTTGGCCTAGGCTTTGACTTATAGCCTACTGGAATAAAATTAAAATCTCCTCAGAAATCTGTACTTTGGTAAAAGTCCTCTATTAACATTTCAGGTTTTAGTTTTTCAATGTCATTACCATCTATACAAAAAGAGACATCTTACTTTAGTAATAATTTTGTACTGTAATGTCAACCTGGACCCAATTAGAGATAGAGAAGTGTCTGAGAGAGGAAGAAGTGGCTGATGGAGGAAAATGAGTGTGTATGGGTGGTGGAAGTAGACTGAGAGGACAATCAAGAGCTGTAGTCTCAAATTAGGGCTACTATACTATAGGCTACTATAGCCCTAATAGGCTACTATTAGGGCTACTATACTATACTTCATCAGAAAATAAATGAGGTGTATTGCCCTTATAAGTGAGGTGTATTGCCCAAGTTGACATAAGATATGATGTGAATGGTAACCCTGTCTTCTGCATTTGAATTCTTAACAGTGGACAGGGGTCATTCTTGTTTTGTGAAGAAATTAACTGTTCTTAGTTTTGCTTAGGTTATTGTTCGTTGATTTGAGATGTATGAATAATTTTGGTAGTTTTTCTGCATTTGTTATGTGAAATTAACTGCTGAGCAACACTGAAAGCTGGTTATTGGAAGTGTGTGTAGAGTTTTGAAAAAGAAACCTGGGAAATAGGTCCTAGCTATTGCGAAAAAACAACATAAAAAAAGAAATTGGGAGTATCTAACCTCATTCTTCAAACTTAACATTTACCTTATTTGGTCAAGACTCTGTATTTACTGTAGTCGTCTAATTACTGATGATATTTTGTTTAAGTGTTAGCATATACATTTAAGTTGTCTTAAATAAATAAATAAATAAAATATGTACAGTAGGAAATAACACAAGTAAAGCGATTAAATTATTTGCAGTTA
>JACXGM010015492.1:0-21250 GCA_016801145.1 Umbra pygmaea | reverse complement strand
CAATTCACTAGCTTTGTAATGACTTCACAATGATTATTGAAATGAATTAAAACAAGCGCTATTATTCTGAAAAGAGAAATCAGAGTTTGTGTTGCCGAAATAAGATAGTGTTGCCAGGCGAACGTGTTTGGCCCCTGCTAGAACCATGCCTGAACCAATGGGCCGCTGAGCTACATGTTAAATGGGCTGTGTCTGTCAGAAAAAAAACCTAGCCTATATATGATATTTTTGACCAAAGTGTTTTGGGCCAGCAGCCCAGTTTAAATTGAAAAAACAATGGGCCGCGGATCTAGGCCTTATCATGAGCCGGACAAATATTTTTTTTTAAATCTGTCCTCCACACCCCACCAAGGGTCATACGGTATCCCTCCCGATGGTCGAGCAAAAATCCCGCCACATGTCCCTATTTGCCCTCTTAATCGTTCGCCTAGCCACCGCCCTTTTCCTCTGATAGTCCTCCAAATTACTCATTGTCAATCACCTTTAATGCCACATCCCTCAGCCAATGTATTGCAATACTCTTTGACAATATTAATATAGATTCTCAACCCCAAAAATATGTATTTTATGTTAGTATAGCTACTGTATGTTTGTAGTAAGCAAAGCAGTCAAAAGATTACCCAAAAATGCTAATAAGTATAGGCATATTAGTCTAGAACACATTCATCTGTCTATATCGTAATGAAAAAGTATATATTTCGTTTACATTTCCTGAAAGCACAACACTGTGTGGTCAGAATAACATACAGTACTTCAAGGTAGTTTGCACATTTATTTGCACATCACTGTGTCCTGGCTTAAAGACTGATACTAATAGGGAGATGGCAAATCTCACCATATCCACATGCATTGGTTTCATTACACATACGTTGTCAATTGGCCACACTGTGCATTGTGGGTATTACATGCTAAGCAACTGCTTGACTACAGAAATGTGATTGGTTGGCCATCTCTTTTTCAATATAACATAAACATTTTTCACACTTAAATTCCATTATTAACTCTGGGGCTCCGCCCACCTCACCACTACCAGGGGACCAGCCCCCTACACCAGACTAGTGCCAGGCACGTGCAGGGGGGGGGCTATAGGTGCCTGAGCACCTGCCCCTTTGCCTATGAACGCCCAAAGTGCCCTTTTGAGTGGCCATTTAAATTATGAATGCTTTTTGAAAATTACACACGAACAATTAAAAGTTAACGTGTGAATCAATTATTTGAGAATAAACAATGTTTAAAAGTAATAATATAGAAGTAAACTTGGTAGCCTCGTCTACCTGCGCTGCTGCCGGTATGTGACGTCATAGGCTACTAATGTCACATTTGCCTGCCTGCAAGAGCATCGATCGTATTGTGTTAAGAGACAGTGAAAAGCAGGGTAAGATCACTACAGACAGTTTGTTTCCAAAACCCTTTAGCTGATGTTGAAAAATGAACTGTAACATTTATCTAATTAAGTGTCATTCTGAAGTATATGTTTGCCAGCAAAAGCTTTTCAAAAAGCATAATTTCAAACCGAATTTACCGGTGGAAGTCAATTATTTTCTATAGCCTACCACCTACAGCTATGCAGCTAACCAGGGAAACCTTTTAAAATTGCAAAGGGAAAGCATGCATCGTTATATTGAATCATGCATTCTCTGTTATTTAGTAACCTACAAGGCCACAAGGGCAAATCCGTTTCATGCCCACTCTGTCTCTGGCAGTAGCCTAGTTTACGGAACCAACTCCTCGAGGCACTATAGTAGTAGTAGGCAGGCAGGTAAGCTGTTACGAAATAGGCTCCCTCTTCCCGTAGTCGACCAGTGTTAAATTGTGGACCAATTCTGCCAGATATCCCTAGTGGTCCGCGAGCAAATGTGATAAAAAAAAGTTGGTTTTGTTTTTGTTTAAGGGCTGTCAACAGTAAGGTGTAAGCGTTACAAATAAAATTTGTGCAGTTGTCGCGGTTACTCCGCTATTGATATTAATAAGATGTATCCTCTGTATTGAGGTAAATTCTAAGGCTTTTCTTAGAATACCCTGGTATTATACGGCCAGGGTATTAAATTAAACTTAGGTTAGGTTATTTTGTAGTGTGCGGTGTAGCTTGGTGGTCTATACATTTTGACTTCTTAATTTTTTGATTGTTTATTCTTTTGAATGATTGTTGCATTTTGGATAGATAATACTTGTGTGAATGTAGTCTTATGTAAGGCTCCATATTTAGTAAGGTGTACAGTATTGTAGATTTAGTATTATGTAAAAATGTTTCAAATAAAATGTAATATAAAGACCACATATGTGACCCGACACAGACATCTAGGCGTATGGAGAGAATGTGTACTTTTCAGGAAACTGAAAAAATACTAACTATTCATTTTTGATAAAAATATTGTTAACAAATTTTGTTTCATGTGCCGTTTTTTGAATTTGAGCCCCTGCCCCTCAAACGGTCTCTGCACGGCCCTGACTAGTGCTCTGCCCTAAATGCCTGGGACTGGCTGCTCTGCCCCCTGAACCAAAGACTGGAACTCCGCCCCCTGCAGCTGAGACCAGGGCTCCGCCTTCAACGCCTAAGCCGTAACTTTTTGTAGCTGTCGGTCATCGTCTTAATGTTGCATGTGTGTTTGTTCCAGAGAATTTTGTTTACAGTGTGTTCCTGCCTTTTTTTACTCTGAAGTCACTTTGATTTGTAAGTGTTTTGGTTTAATAAACCTTTGATTTATCTTCGCATTTGCTCTGATACCCCCTGATGTCTGCACGGTACAGCTTTTATTGTCAGACATGGTGACAAATTGATTAGACTTAGGTCTGCAGCATGTGGGGGCAGCGTGTGTGGCAAAATCCAACCTCTTATGTTAGAGCAGTTGGGGGAAACAATTAAAAAGCAGGTAACTTGCAGTATAAAAAGGAAAGACATAATATATTGTCTTACATTCATTCTAAAGGGTTCTCATAAGGGTTGAATTCAATAGGCCTAATTTCCTATGTAATATTTGTGATTTATGTAATATTAGTGATATACTGTATTTCTGTTTGTGCCTCTCACTGTTTGTATCATGAGGCTGGCGGCCTTCCACGGTGAAAATGGTGCGCCTTGGGCTGACAGCTTTTAGGTGCAAATTGCCCCATCAGAGATGCAAATCGCCCATCAGAGATGCAAATCTCATCATAAGTGGGAAACTCTGCTAACCCACTGGTGGTAAGACTTCATATCCATCTGCATTGGGAAATGCATACCAGTTATTGCTCTCTGAGCAGCAAAGGTAGGGAGGACAAAAGAAATGGGCTCAGCTGTTATCCAAGCTTGCTATTATACAGACTACCAGCACCTGTATTAAACATGCAGTTATGGTTAAAAAAATCTCTGTCCATTTTTTATTAACCTATAAATGTTGTGATACTCAAAATGTAAATGCTAAAATATCCATGGTATGACCATCTAAAAGCAATTTATTTGAATTTGTAAATTAAATCCAATGTGAGCAAATTCATAAATACTATTGCAATGAACTAAAGATTTTGCACCACCTTGTGGTGCCACGGGTTGGTTTGGATGAGGGGTGATCCGTCCAAGTAACTGGCTGGAAGATATCCCTTTTTGAGCTTTAAGTACAGAGCTGGTTATGATCAGGTTTAGTAAAGACATTGTAAACATACATTAATGTCACACAGGAAATTAACCAGAAGTGTGTATGCAACAGTCTGCGATGTAAAAAGGTATAATAGTAAAATGTTTTCCTCTGCAAATTCTGTTGCAGTTTATGCATATTATAGCAGTGGTGTGGGGGTTTCTTGCTAGATTTGCAATGAACATTGACAATAATACCACAAATAAAATAATAAAAAGCTGCGCTCATTTTCCTTATATAAGTCTATTAGAACATCGAGGAAAAGCTGCTAGGCAGCAGAGCACCATTTCACATCAAAGACACGTGACACACCTTAACCCTCCACCCTGTTGACCCCATTCAGTAACAGCAATAGATTCCTACCTTTGCTAAATTAACTTGTCTTCTTTCTCCTATAATGCTATGTTCATGACAATGCATATTTCTAATACTACTTAATAGTAGTCATTATATTTAACGTATGGCATAATCACAATCACTTTTAATGTGTTATTCTGATTAGGCTACTTCAATCATCCCGGCCAGCTGCACATATATGCTCTCTGCTTAAAGTCCAGTGTCCAAACCCTGCATTAAAGTAAATCATTTGTATTCAGTTTTTTGTCTTTGCACTGGAACATGTACAGTATAACCATGATGAAACTCTGGCTTCCCCCTAGCTAATCATTCTGCAGCCACGTCTGATGATAGATTAATGAGACATAGTGAGACATAAGCAGGGACATACAGTATCTCACAAAAGTGAGTACACCCCTCACATTTTTATAAATATTTCATTATAACTTTTCTTGTGACAAGTTGACAACATGGTAGTCGTGAGTGTACAGCTTGCATAACAGTGTAAATTTGCTATCCCCTCAAAATAACTGAACCCACAGCCATTAAAGTCTAAACCGCTGGCAAATGTGAGTACACCCCTAAGTGAAAATGTCAAAATTCACACATTTTGTCAATTTCTTTGTCCAAATACATGTCATATCCACATTCATAAACAGAGGGTTGCAATAATTATTTAAAGCTGTAATCATAATTTTTGAGCTGTAGTAATGCTTTTAAAAGTGTTTTCAGGAAAGTTGCCATCAATTTATTGTTTACTCCATTGATTTTAGCATGGGGTATACATCTCCCCCGGGGACTGACTCAGGAGAAAAAGGTCTTACGCAATTTGGTTCTGGCAGTTTACCATGCTCTAATGGGATCACTGAATGCCTTCAGCGGAGGTGTGAAAACTGCAGTAAAGCATAAACCACAGGCTAGAGACAGACGATGGTGAAGATGAAAACATGCTACACCTCTGATTGCTACATTTCTGTTAGATGAAGTGTTACACTGACAGTGTTGTTAAAGCATTAGTACGGACTTAGTACTGCTTATGGTGAGATAAAAGGTCAAACATTTCACTGGGAGTTGTTACCAAAGTTAGTCAGTGCTGTGATAAGACAATGTGTAATACAATTAAGAATGATGAATATTAAACACAGCCATTTACAAAATCAGATATGTTGATGAATCCATATGATGGAGATGAACTGAAATAGAACACATTTAATATATTTGGCTTCACAGCTTTCCAAGGGTAACATTTACATTTCAGTCATTTAGCAGATGCTGTTATCCAGAGCGACTTACAGTGAATACGAGGACATCCCCCTGGAATATCTTAGGGTTAACAACGACATTTGGCACACTAGGGAATCAAACTGGCATCCTTTCGACATCAAGTGTGACTCCCATCTGACGCCCGTAAAACAATATTTAAACATTTATGGTTTGTATTCTTATCTTATTTAGTCTATTTAAAATGAACATGTGTATCTGTACATACTGTATTTATAATGGCAATGTTTTAAAAAGAACATGTGTATAAAACTGTAAAATTACAGTTTTAAAACAAACATGCATTTCAAACCTGTACACACTATTTATAATGACAATGTATTAAAAAGAACATGGATATCAAACCTGTAAACACAGTATTTATTATGAATTAATGTGTATAAAACCTATAAATACTTTTTTATGACATTTAAAAAACGAACATTATCAAACCTTTAAAGACAGTATATATAATAAAATGTTTTATAAAAAACATGTGTATGAAACCTGTGCAAACTAATATTTTGCAACTAGGTGGTCTAGTGCAGGGTTTTTCAACCCTCTACTCGGGGCACACCAGACAATCCACAGTTTCGCTGCATCCGCTGAACTAGCTCACCGTATTCATTAATCAAAAGCCTGAAAATTGGCAGATGAGTTAAATCAGGTGTGCTACCTCAGAAATAGATCAAATACAGAGGTTTGAAAAACACTGGTCTAGTGGTTAAGGCAGAACCAAAGTTTTGCTAGATGAAATACCAGAGCTTCCATTTTATTTGTACTTGAGTAAGACAGGTAACCCTAGTTGCTCATCATAATAGCCCTGACCTCTTCATCTTGGAGTTGTTGGGTTAAATATAGAAGGCAAATCTCACTTGGGGCCCTATCTTGCACCCAGCACAATTTACTTTTTAGACTGATGCATGTATCATTCCTATTTTGCACCGAACACACAGTTGACTTTTCCCTCCACAGACGCGCGTCAATAAATTAGGGAATAAACTTGCGCTCCCGGGGGCAGTTCAGCCAATAGAGGAGGCGTGTTCTGGCGCAAACGTTCCCTGGTGCTATTTTGCAGTTTCAGAAAACAATTCCTCCACAGACCAAAAAAAAACATAACCTAAAGTCAGTGGCATGTTATTCAGATGCTATTTTAAGGGTGCATGCTTGGCCATAATGTAGTGTCCCCACAACGTGCATACACCTGGCTTCTTTCATCTACACAGACAGAGTAGTTCCTATTTTTGCAAACCACACATAATTACAAGGAAAAATATTATCAATATCAACATACAAGTAATTTGTGATGCTAATAGTAAATCACCCATGTCTTTGCAAATTACCCTGGCTCAAGCCACGACTCATTTATGTTGGCAAACTCTGCCATTCCTGCCATATTCGAGCTGAATGCCCCCTTGGATGGGTGGCTGTGAAGGGGACAATGGCTATCCATTAAAGACATGGCTGATGACACCATTTATGATGCCAGCAACAGTGTGTGAAATGCTGTTTAATCGAAAACACAAACAAATATGCAGTGTAATTGAACGAACATTTGGCATACTGAAAATGCACTTCAGGGGTTTGGATAAGACAGGAGACAATTTACATTACAGTCCTCAAAAAGTCGCAGCATTCTTTGTGGCTTGTTGTGTTTTACACAACATTTCCATGAATCATGGATGTGTTGATGACATAAATGAGGATATATTAGAGGACTTAAGGAGATGTGATGTTGAAATGCATGTGCCATCGCTACTTAACCCAAATGCCCCAGCAGCAGAATGGGAGGAGAGCTTATTTGACAGAATAGCTGCTACATTGTCTATAGTGAGGTAAGCAAAGTAATCTCGTTAGTAATGTTAGACTACATTGCAAAAATATCACCATGCATTCATAACTTCATGATTCAGTGAGAGTGAGTCCAAAACATCGGAAAGTATGTCTTTGTGATATTTCTTTAAAAAAATAAAAATCAACAGCAATCCGCCATTATAATAGCAATCCGCCATGGAACAAGCGCGTCTGCTCTTAAAGGAAATGTGAGATGAGGCTCTGATTGGTTTATTGCACGTTATGCCTAAACCACACCTATGACTAATGTAGCTACTTCAGACCTACCCATTTTAGATTTGCGTCAGGCACAAGAGTAATTTATCCCGCCGGTATAATAGCAACAGCGCCCAAGATCCGCCCACACAAACTTGCGTTTCGCATTTGATACTTGCGTTTCAGATTGTTAAAATAGGGCCGTTGGTACTTATGTGCAAATCAACACATTTTCTCTGTCCCTAATTATTTAGATGATAAGATCACTCAGAGTTCAAGGTGCTTTTCCATCTGTATAGCAGAGCCATCTGCAGGCAAAGCTCCCACACCACATCCTCATTCACTGAAAATCCTTATTCCCTGTCTAAACACACAGGAACCTGAGTGAATTAATCACTAGAGGACAAGCTTGCAGAGTTGTGTTATCACAGTAACCTTTGGTACCATTTCTTAACAGAGATGAGGAAAGGTAAGTGGAGGGGTGACGACATAATTTAAATAAAACTTCTCACATTCAGTAGTTGAAAACCTCTATATTGTCTGGTGACTATAGCAAGGATAGAATGCTCATAAACAACCAAACTGTCTATACTCAGGATGGGACTATTCTACCTTTCACTGATTCTTGTCTGTTGGGTGTTCAGTAGCAGGATACTAGGTAAGTAGTAACAATAAAACATTAACTATATTATATAATATCAACTATGGGTTGAAGTGCCTTTTCAATTGAAGTGAACTGATTTCAGTATTAACAAGTGTTCCTAAAGTGAATGAATTAAAGTGAAATTGTACATATTCTTGGGTAAATATGACATGAAAAAGAACAAGGTTGCTGCTGTCAAACATTAATGTTATTCTTCACTGCTATTTCACCATTTTCTTATAGGACAATCATGTAAGGATAAATGTGGTGACAAACTAGAACCCTGTTCTTGCCACACCACTTGTGTGTCCCTAAAAAACTGCTGTGTGGATTATATGGAGTACTGTGTTGATGTCACTCCCTATTCTGGATCAATATTTGGTGGGACAGACTTTGTAGTCCTTAAAGCACATTTTAATCAGAGCTCACAAATCATCTGCAGGTAGGATCAACACTTGGGTCTCACTTGACTTACATAACTAAATGTAGCACACACTCTACTGAAAACTGACTTTATAATGGCAGGTTTAATTATGACATCCAGACTGTGGGTTATGTGGACACAGACAACAGATGCCACTGCATCTCACCTCTACTCTATGAAACAGGCTTGGTTCCTCTTCAGGTTTCTTCAGATAATGGCACAAACTTCAGCCGACATGGAGCTTGGTTATCAGGTCATGGAAGCTATTTATCACAAAAATCCACTAGATTATCAAGTGGGAAAAATATCTGTTTAAATATTCACAATATGGCCAAAAGTATGTGGACACCAGACCATCACACTCATATGAGCTTGTTGGACATGCCATTTCAAAGTCAAGGGCATTAATATGAAGTTGGCTTCCCATTGTGGCTACAAGAATTATGAGTATCTGTGAAAATGTGCGCCAATTTAGCAAAAGGTCAGGCGGTGAGGTCAGGCACTCATGTTTGACGGGAAGGCCTGGCTCGTAATCACCATTCCAATTCATCCCAAATGTGTTCAATGGGGTTGGTTTCAGGGCTCTGTGCAGTTCCTCCACACCAAACTCATCAAAACATGTCTTTATGGAGCCCATTGTATTTACAGGGGCACTGTCATGCTGGAACAGGAAATGGCCTAAAGGTGTCCACATACTTTTCGCCATATATTGTCTATGTACATTACATTTTGATAAATTATTTTTTGTGTACAATAATAACAATGTGTCAACTTATAAAGTATGGTTTTTAATGTACAGTCCATCCTGGAAAGTTAGACCCCAGTCTCAAAGCAACTCTAATTAATGCAACCCAGTGGCAGTACTACGGCACCCCCGATGTTGGCGGCACACTACACATGACATGGACCCCCTCACAGGTCAGAGCAGCGACGGTCAACATAGAGGTCTGGGGATACACGGAGAAAGGTGAGCAATTTCAGGCTTTTTAAGGTTTCCATTACAACCCCAATTGCAAAAACGTTAAGACAGTATGGAAAGTGCTAATAAAAACAAAGTGATTTGTAAATGTACTTTGTCAAAAAACATAAATACAAGGTTGTTTTTTAAAGGTAAACGTTTATTTCGAAATTGATGAATGCAACACATTCCAAAAAAGTTGGGACAGGGGCAATTTAGGACTAATAGCGATGGGACAAGTTGAAATAAGAAGGTGATGTGAAACAGATGAGGCAATCGTCTAATCATAGTATAGTATAAGGAGCCTCCAAAAAAGGCCTAGTCCTTCAAGAGCAAGGATGGGTCGAGGCTCCCCAATCTGCCAACAGATGTATCAGCGAATAATCCAACACTTTGAGAACAACATTCCCCAAAGACGAATCGGTAGGATTTTGGGAATTTCAGCTTCTACAGTGGACAATATAACTAAACGAGTCAAGGAATCCGGTCAAAGCTCGAGCGTAAAGAGTAAGGCTGAAAACCACTTCTGAATGCGTATGATCACTAATCCCTCCGACGTCACTGTCTGAAATACACTGGTGCTATATAGCACCACTACTATAGCACTTTTACTTGGTGGTTAAAGTGCTATATGGAACCTCTTATGGTTCAACACCATTTTTAAAGATAAAGTGCTAAATAGCACCTTAAGTGGTTCCCCTATGATTACAAGCCATGAACCACTTTTAGTGCTATTTAGCACCATTTGTTTTTAGAGTGTAACGTAATGGGCCTATTTTAACGATCTAAGCGTACAAAGTGAAGCGCATGGCGCAAGTGCGCATTGGGCATGTCCAAATCCACTTTTGCTAGTTTTATGGAGGTAAAAAGGTTTAAAGCGCCAAAAGGGTCTTCATTAATTCATAGGTGTGTTTTGGGCGTAACATGCAATGAAGCAATCAGAGTATTATCTCCCATTCCCTTTAGGAGCCAGGCGCGTTTTTACCTTGGTGCATTGCGGATTTGCAACGTAATCGTTTTATTTTTAATCTTTTGCATGTTTGTGTGCTGCTGCGCTTCCCTGTGTGTGTGTAACAAGTATAGTGTGCACGCGTTGTGCATAAGCCTAGTGCATTTGACTAATTTGCTATTAAAATAACAATGACATGCTGCGCAATTGACATTAGACCAGGTTTTTGTTGGTCAATGGCGCGATCACGTTCCGATGCCTCAAGATAGCAAAACACCTAGAATTATCCTAAACACATCCCTGGAAGACCAACACGCCCATAAGTGAAAGATGAGCGCAGGTGCATTTGCTATTTAAATTACGCGTGCGCCGGCTGGGAAATTGACAACTGCGTCAGTCTAACTAAAACTAGCAAAGACATGTTTGGCCTTAGATAGGGCCCAATGAGTCTGTAATGGATATCCTGACATACGCTTGGGAATACCTTGGTAAACCTTTGTCCAAGCTGTTATCAGTGTCAGGTCCAAAAGCCAGCAGCTGTCATGGTATGGGGGCGTGTCAGTGCCCATGGCATGAGTAACTTGCACATCGTTGAGGGGAATATTAATACAGAAAGATATGTACACATTTTGAAGCAACATAAGCTGCCATCCAGACCAGAGTATGTGAGCAGAGTTGAGCGTTTGGAAATCCCACTCCTCGCTCACTGAGTGGTTGTTGCGCTTCGCTCCACCACTACACACCTTCTCCAACTGATCTGCTCAAACCCGCACATTGCTCAAACAAAGAAAAAAATTACAATCTAAATTAGCTCTAAATTGTTTTTTGTTTTAAGTCATAATATTAACAAAACCCATCCATTGTGTATGTATGTTGATCATTGAAATATTGAAACTAAAACAACTTCCATTAATGTTGTAACGTTGTTTTAATAATGTACCAAAAAAACAAAAAGCCTTTAAGGTACAGTATGCAAATGTTAATAATAAAAAGTGCAAGCTCATTTTACAAATTAATATATTTTCCATATACAGTTATATGCAAAAGTTTAGGCATCCCTGAACATTTTCATGATTTTCATTTATAAATAATTGGGTGTTTGGATCAGCAACTTAGTGGCACCTAATTTATGCACCTAATTTCGTTTTGATGCATATTGCACAATTTCTGTTAATCCAATGAACCTCATTTCACTACAGAAATATTAATGAGTCCTTCAGTTATTTGATAGATCAAAATAAAATTGCTGATCCAAACACCCTATTATTTATAAATGAAAATTGTCAGGGGTGCCTAAACTTTTGCATTCAACGGTATATAGTGATAGAGTGAAGATATATTAAAACGTTAACAAAGTTCAAAAAAGTTCCTTCTGGGCATGAAACGAAAATAGGCTATTGCAATGAAATACAATACTGAATGTTTTAATTGCTAGTGTTTGATAATTCAGTCTAACCAGTAGCTACCCACCTTGTTTCTTTCTGTTCTCATGCGCAGGCAGTACACATGTTTTCATATTCCTCAAAGACTCTTTAGTCGTGGCCACTACATCACCACACTCCCTCTTCTGCTCTTAGTACCATTTCTGTAGGTAATTTAATCTTGATTTTGCACCTGTATGTCAGTTTCTCGACATGATGACAGATTAACAACACATTAGACAGGCAAGTACCATACACATGTATAGGCTCATTAGGTTGGGCATGCCCTGACCACATGTAGTGAGCACTACTGGAGCGAATTTGAGCGAGAGCCTTCTGTCCTACTCAAACATTGCTCCAGTCAAACTGGGTCAGCTCTGCTCAGCTCACATACTCTGATCCAGAAGTCCTCTTTTCCTGTGACATCCCTGCATTTCCCAGCAAACCACATCTGCCCGGATTACATGCGTCTGGTTGCGTTGCAGAGGATGCGTGTGCTAGCAGGGCCTGCCTTCAGTCCTGACCAGTCTCTGATTGGGAATGTGTGGCGCATTATGAAACACAAAATAAGGCAACGAAGGCCCTGTATAGTTGCACAGCTGAAGACATGTATAATGGATCAATGGGAGAAAATTCTGCTTGCTAAACTTAACCAAATGGTGTCTTCAGTGCCCAAACAATTTATAACTGTTATTAAAAGAAAAGTAATGATACACAGTAGTAGACAGTTGACTGTCCCAACATTTCTAAAGTGTGTTGCAGTGACAACTGTAGTGAGCAATGTATTTGTTTGAATAAATAAAATGTACAAAGTAAAATATCAAATGATGTGATAATAATGCATTTTCAATATAGTACTGTAACGTAGCTTGTGTAGTTAGCTGAAACAGCAGCGCAGTTGGAATTAATAGATTTACTAAAGCATACATCCACACATGAAACTGGAACAATGACTGACACACTTTTGTCAGCCTAGCAGGCATTTACAGTGGGTGAAATAAGTATTGAACATGTCAAAATGTTTCACAGTAAAAATATTTCCAAAGGTGCTATTGACAAATTAAAACAAATAAGTACAGAAATTAAGTTGGGTAATAATGTGAAATGACACAGGGAAAAAATATTGAACACACTAACTGATATTCAATTAATACTTTGTACAAAAGCGTTTGTTGGTAATGACAGCTTCAAGACGCCTCCTGTATGGAGAAACCAGTCGCATGCATTGCTCTGGTGTGATTTTGGCCCATTCTTCTACACAAACAGTCTTCAACTCTTGGAGGTTCTGTGGGCTTCTTCTATGAATCTTGATCTTCAGTTCTTTCCATAGATTTTCAATGGAATTTAAGTCAGGTGATTGGCTGGGCCATTCTAGCAGCTTTATTTTCTTTCTTTGAAACCAATTGAGAATTTCCTTGGCTGTATGTTAAAGATAATTGTCTTGCTGAAATGTCCACCCTTGTTTCATCTTCATCATCCTGGTAGATGGCAGCAGATTTTTGTCAAGAATGTCTCAGTAAATTAGCCCATTCATCCTTCATCATTTCCTGAAAAGCAGGCCCACACCATGATGTTCTTACTTCCAAACTTCAATATTGGTATGGTGTTTTTAGGGTGATGTGCAGTGCCATTTCTCCTCCAAACATGGTGTGTATTATGGCATCCAAACAGTTTTATGTTGCTCTTATCTGACCACACTATATTCTCCCAGTATTTCAGTGTCTTTTTCCAAATGTTGTGCAGCAAACTTTAAACGAGCTTCAACCAGGGCTGGGCGATATGCATATCGCGATACAATAATGTACTCCAGAGCCCGTTCGCCTGGCAACACTATATAATGCCTGCAACACAACCTTGGATATTTCATTTCAAAATAATAGCGCTTGTTTTAATTCATTACAATAATCATTGTGAATTCATTATAAAGCTAGGGAATTGTAACCAAATTAAATTGTATTGTGTGTAAAGAAATAATAAGAGTATCTGATAGCTAACACGACACATTTAACATGTTTTTAATAACAGCTGATTATTAAATACATTAACAAATACATTGTAAACAAAGTGACTGAATATATATTTAGCGTCACAAGTAAAAAAAATGTTTTGAGTACATTTAAAAATAATTTACTAGAATACCCAAAATAACCTAATTGTAACAACACATGAACATGGACCCACTATCTATCTATGCAATGAACAAACAATGATTACTGCAATTAATTAAAACGAGCACAATTATTTTAAAATGAAATATCAGAGTTTGTGTTGAGGGCATTATATAGTGTTGCCAGGGGAACGGGCTCTTGAGAACATAATTGCATCGTGATATGCATATCGCCCAGCCCAAGCTTCAACATGCTTTTTTTTCAGCAATGGAGTCTTGCGTGGTGAGGGTCCATACAGGCCATGGCGGTGGAGTGCATTACTTACTGTTTTCTTTGAGACAACCCTACCTGCTAATTGGAGGTCTTTTTGAAGCTCTCCACAAGTGTTCCTTGGCTCTTGGACAACTCTTCTGATTATTCTTTTCACTCCTCTTTCAGAAATCTTGCAAGGAGCACCTGGTTGAGTCAAATTTATGGTGTAATGATTGTCTTTCCAGCTCCGTATTATGGCCCCAACAGTGCTCACTGGAACATTCAGAAACTTAGTAATGTGCCTATAACCAGAGGTGGGTAAAAGTAAGAGTAAGAGTACTCTGCTGGGTTCACCCATTTTGGGATGTTCGCAGTTACAACCTAACTTACCTGGTAAGGGGAGTTCATTACTAACCAATGACCATAACTAGTCATTTTTTACTCTCATTTTCATTTTATAGATCACTGTAAGTTATGAACTTCCTTTACTTTTTCATTTTGGTCTTAATGAGGAACTTCCCAAAATTGGTGAACCCAGCCGAACCCAGAAAATTCCTTTTACTCTTACTTTTACCCACCTCTACCTATAACCAATGCCATCATTATGTTTTGCAACAATTAGGTTGCAAAGGTCTTGAGACAGCTCTTTACTTTTACCCATCATGAGATGTGTTTTGTGAGACACCTTGGCAATGAGACCTTTTTTTGTTAAGTTGGGACTGAACCAGCTTATATTAATTTGCACTGACAGGAAGATGGATTGCTTTTTAATTACTGATGGTTAACAGCTGTTGTCTTGGCTTTCCATGCCTTTTGCACCTCCATATCTTCATGTGTTCAATACTTTTTCCCTGTGTCATTTCACATTATTACACGTAACTTAATTTCTGAACTTATTTGTTTTGGTTTCTTTGTATGTATGGATTACTTGGGTTGTTACCAACATCTGGTGATTGATAATTTCATGTCATTAGCACCTTTGGAATAATATTTACTGAGAAAAATGGTGACGTGTTCAAAATGATTTCACCCGCTGTATACACCATTTGATTAGCCCTAATCAGTGCTAGTCATTCCAAAAGATAAGAGATAACAACTGAGACGATTAGGCACCCTGCGCAGCCCTGTCATAAATCCTTATAACCACCAGGTGGCAGCAACACTCCATCCAAACATCACAAGCACAGGGTGAAAAGAATATTAGACTTCTTGTTTGTTTTTTGCATTTCTATACTGTCCTCACTTTTTTAGAATTGCAGCTGTCGACTAATCTCTGAAACACATAAGAAAATCTCTCATAATATTGCAAATTGCTTCACTTTGCGTTTATGTCAGTGGAGGTTAGTGAAGGAAGAAAAATCCATTTAATTGAATCCAGTCCAGACAATAATATGAGCCCATCCTCCTCAACTTAGGTTCACCAGCCTCCACTGTACTATCTCCATATGTTGTACCAATTGTTATATGTTGAACAGCGCAAAAAGGACATGCAAAACCTACGCTAAAGCAATTATGAAATTTCACATTGGTAGTGTTGTGTCTCCAAATCCTGCGGCTTCCTGTAGATTTGCATGGCTTACTGAGAACTTATTTGTTGCTCTAGCTGTCTGTATGGTCTAACCTGTCCTTATGTCTTGTTGTTTTCTGTGCTTTGCTCTAAAATCATCTGGCCAAAGGACTGCAGTTGAAAATTAGCTGGATGGCTAACACTGGCACATTTACAGAAATGTTAATTAATGTGTGTTGTCCTTTATAAAATAAGGAAATGAGAGATGTTTAAACTCCGCTTTTGCCCAATCATTATTCGAACAAATAACCAGGGATGGAAACAAAACAACAGGGAGAACGCATCACATAATTCCACGTATTTCAGCCCCTGGTGGTATTCTCTGGTATAACACAGACTGTACACTTGGGAGATTGGCATTAGTTCGCTGTCAAAGCATTCAAAAGGCATTCAAATGTTTATATTAAATACTTACTATCTGTGAGAGTACATCTCAAGGACACATTCATTTCTTCATCAGGTAATCCCTACTCTCAGTCATGGCAGGGTGAATGGGAGTACCTATACTCTCTGAAGAGGGACTTACCCAACAGTGGTGTCTTTAGCTTTGTGCCCAAGTCAGCAGAAAAGCCTTTCTCAAACTGGGAGCTTGGCTGTCTGCGCATCAGCTCCAGTGTTCACCCTGATGGAGCCTGGTATAGCATAAGACACCTACATGTTAACACAAATGCCACACTACAGGCCTACTACAATATACTTATGACTTGTAACTGCCAAAGTATATTCATTTTTTATTATTGAAATACATATGGAAGAGTGGGGTAGGTTTAGATTTCTTTCATAATCATCTTGAGGCCAAAATCTCACTGTGGATATCAGGAGATCTCATAGAACAGCTTTGAAAACTTGAACAAGTTATCCCAGACAATTGTGTAAATTGAGAATAAGTGTAAATTTAGTGTAAATTTCAGTCTAAATTTCAGTCTCTTTTATTTATTGTTAGTGCTTCCAAATACATCTGTCCAGGTACCTAGTCATAAACCACAAACATGTTGGCTCAGTTAGGATATAAAGTTATTAATCAACATCAAGTTTAGTACATTAGTTAAGCATGCGCCACCAGTACTGATACATGTGAATGCCCTGCAGGAATGTTCATGCGGTGTGGACTGAGGACCATGCTGTAGCCTGGCATCTGGAGGACAAGTTCAGGTTGGACTCTGCAGCCTGGGCCCTGGATAAGTGTATAGCCTGGGACCAGTTAGAGGAGATACTGCCAGAATTCCTCACTGAGATCATTGACTGTCCATGCACACTGGCCCAGGCTAGAGCAGACACTGGGAGGTTTCATGTCAGTCGAAGAAATAACTTAATATGTTTGTGTGATCAAATAATTACATTTCAAACAACATCAATTGCTGACATCATAGACTTGTAGCTACAGTAGCATGTTGTTTGGAGTCCCAACTGGATTTTCTGTAGATGCTCTACATGATTGATCAACAGCTATATAGACTCAGTAACATTTACACAATATCTACTAACTCTATTCCTTATCCTAACCTTAACCATTGTCCTAATAGCAAACAATCGATTGACGCTATACAGTAATTACCTTCAAGTATTTACAGAGGGAAGTTGGGACAATTCTAACTGCCCAGAAAGAGCAACGTAAGGCACATCATTCAGTCAACTTTGTGCTTTCTCTTTAACTCTCAGACAGATTATGGCTGCGATATAGAGAAGGGGAGCGTGTGCACATACCATCCTGGAAGTGTTCACTGTGTGCGGGCCATACAAGCTAGGCAAGCCATAAACCAACTTAACTACACTATGTATTTGGTCAGGCACTGAGAGGCCTACATTTATCATGTGTGTTGTATTCACTGTTGGCAGCCCGAAGTACGCAGCAGGACAGCAGTGTTGCTATGACCACACAGGGGCCCAGGTTTTGACAGATGACTCCATTGGGGGGAGTACTCCGGACCGAGCTCATGACTGGGGCTCCCCTCCGTTTGTAAAGCCCCCCAGAGTCCCCGGGTTCTCCCACTGGATCTACGACGTACTCAGCTTCTACTACTGCTGCCTCTGGTCAGACAACTGTCACTACTACTTCAAACGCCGACCCTCAAGTGACTGCAGGACCTACCAACCACCGAAAGCAGGTACGTACAGTAGAAAATAGGATATTTGTGTTTTTGGTTAACTTGTTGACTTTACTGCATGTTTGACATTAATTCTTAATACAGACATTTTAACAATGATACTGGCATTCTATCACTAGGTGTTGTGTTTGGAGACCCCCACTTCATAACATTCGATGGTGTCAGTTACTCTTTTAACGGAAAAGGGGAATACACGATTATGGTTTCAGAGAGCAAGGAGGTGACAATACAGGGACGAACTGAGCCGGTAAAACTGATAAATGGTGAGTTTGTGAGTAAAATCGAAATAAAATAAGAAAATGCTTGCCAAGATTATTATTCACCAATATTGCTTTTACAGGTACCACGGTGAAAGCAACAAAGCTGTCTGCAGTTGCTATGAAAGAGGGGACATCTGACACAATTGAGGTTAGACTAGGAAGCCCTGAGGACCATTTAGAGGTCCTGCAGAACCAAACACGCCTCTCCTTCTCTGAGCAGAGCTGGGTGGACCTCAAGGGTGAGACATTGAGCATTTTCTGACCTTCTCTATTCATATAAGTATCAGGACAGCCTGATTGGAGATTAAACATAGCAGAGTTAAGGTTGAACTGGCTCACTGATGAAAAGATGAATGAGCTGTAGTCAATGGCCTTGTAAAATTATTCTTTTTTTACCACTGCTTTACGTTACATATTTATTTTCTTTTTTAAAGAGAAGCATTAAACATTAATGTCTAAGATTTGACTCGGTTAGACTCCCTGAGATGTAAATGTTGTGTACAATTTAAAATGTTATGTATTATTTTCTGTCAGATAATTTAAAAACAAAGTGCTATTCCAAAACATAGATTAATTCAACGTTTTCCAGGTGTGTTTGTATTTTCGCCCACTCCTACAAATGTGACTGTCATGTTCCCCTCTGGAGTTGGCGTGGAGCTCCGTCTGAGAGTTGGATCCATTACAGCCACAGTTCTCCTGCCTGAGGCACTAAAGGATGCCACCAGTGGCATGCTGGGAAAGATGAATGATGACCCAGAGGATGACCTGATTACCAGTGATGGTCATAATGTAACAGGTCAACACAATGCTGAGGAACTGTTTAAATTCGGTGCAAGCTGTGAGTAACTGCAACATAATGTTACCTGTAACAGCTCACCCACCACCCACTGATAGCAACTAGCATCTAGAGATTTCAGGCGATTTCAGAGTGAATACATTAACATGCAGTACACTGATTTTAGAGGCATTGTAGATCATTAACTAGTGTTTCACTAATGTTAAGTGTACTCAGAATTAGGACCAGGCTTTTTTGAGATGTTTTCAACCATTATATTTCTTATGTAAAAAGCCCGGCCAAACTCATAATACCATAATACCAAGAAATCTTGCTCAGATAAATACAATTAATGAACATTTTTATTTATTCCAGGGTCAATTGCAAATGCGTCCACACTCTTCACATACGATTCTGAATACTTGTTGAACACATATTTACATGCCCCTAAACACGATGCCAGTTTCCATCCAGTGTTCTCCATCCCCGAAGATCCACATGATCCTTTCGTCAACCAGACGTCTGAGCTGTGCTCTGGACAGGGTTCTGAGTACTGCAGGTATGACAAGTTTCCAACTGAACTTTAGTCTATTAGTTAAACAAATTCTAGTTCTAAAATTGAATTCACCCCAATCCTAAAAAAATGATATGTGAGAGACATCTCCGTCTGCCATCTTAGCTAAAGACGTAACATCCTCTTCTGTTTCATACCTTTGAAATTGCATTTGTCACATAATCTCCTCTGTAGGTATGACACCCTAATTACTCATAGTCTTGAGATGGGCCGTGCCACCAGGGTGTCAGTTCAGAGCCACCTGTCCATAGTGGAGGATCTGAAATCAGGTAGACAACCTACCATGCAGAACCACATTTGCAACATTACTCCTTGAAATATATAAAGAATTAAAGGCCCTCATGTCTTCAGTGGTGTCTTGTGGCTGGCTTGCTCCGCCCAAAAATGGGAAGAAGGAGGGGACCAGATATCTGGTGGGAGCTGTGGTGAAGCTGTCCTGTGACTCTGGCTACATCCTCAGCGGATCAGAGAAACGCACATGTCAGCAGACTGGGCATTGGTCTGGTGACATTACAACTTGCAAGGCTGGTATGGGACATCTTGAAAAAATTAATATATTACTAGTATGAATCAGTGCTAAAATAAAAGCAAAATGATATGGTATTTCAATTAATAATTTCTAAAATGAGTTCAATGATATGTGCTACTGTTATGAATCATCACTGAAATATGTTAAATTCAACCCAGTATCACGGCCAGGCCTGTAATACACACGCTGGTCCATTTGGTTTTGCGGGTCAATGTCACGCTTTGCCTCGCCAAGGCGTGAACATTACACACATTACGAAGGTACTCTACCAGCAGAAAGCGATACTTATTGAATCGCATGGTGACGTAGCGAAGTGTAAATTGCGTAGATTTAGCAGGTTGGTAGGCTGGGGATGGTGGATGGGCGTATAAACTTGCAATTTATATCCCGGATGTTTCAAGTTCAAATCCAAGCGGACACTTTACATGTACATTGTTTTCTATTCCAGCGCGATGCAGACGTTAACTGCAAGGGTTCATAGTGGTTAAGGTTAGGCTTAGATCGAGATAACGGCAAAGGTTCTGAGTGGTTAAAGTTAGGGTAAGGGTTTGGTTAAGGCTTAGATCGAGATAACGTCAAGGGGAACCAAATTAAATTTGATACTGGTATGAATCATTTTTATTGGGTCGGGTGCCTGGTCCAAAATGTGGGAGGGTGTTGCAACTTTTATTTTTGCTTAGTGTTTTTCTAGAGGGGAAGGCAGTGTGTATATTTTTGAGTGGCTTCAAGTTGTTTTATCAAGTGTTTTTAATTATTAATATAATTATTTAAATTATTCCATCTCTCCCTGCTGTGTTTCTGGTACTGGGGTGCTAATAGAGATTGCTAAGACATGTGACCAGGGTTGCCAGGTCAAACATAAAATTCTAGCCCAATGACTACCCAAAAATAGCCAAAAATGCCTTAAAACACAGGTGTCAAACCGGTTCCACGGAGGGCCGAGTGTATGCTGGTTTTTGGTCTTTCCTTTTAATTAGAGCCCAATTAAGACGTAGACTGCCAGGTGAGGCGAGATCCTAACCAATTAGTGACATTCAATCATTTAGGTACAAGGTAAAAGCGAAAACCTGCAGACACTAGGCCCTTTGTGGATCTGGTTTGACACCCCTGCCTTAAAACTAGCCCAATTTGTTTACGTTGCCACTGAGTAAAAAAATCCAATACTTTTTTCCACAATGTACATATAAATGTGATTTTTTTAACCATATTCTCTTAATTTCATATACTGTTATTGACTACTCTCCCTCTCTTTCATACACACCACGCAGTAGCTCCTCTCATACCTGGCACAGGCTGCACCATACAGCCTAGGTCACATTTATTTATTTAAAGGAAAATGCTGCAGATGTGGTTGTTTAAAAATAGCCCAAAAAACCGCAACCCGCGACCAATATATTTTCTACCGCCAAATTGATTTAAAAATAGCCCA
>JACXGM010015491.1:0-14186 GCA_016801145.1 Umbra pygmaea | reverse complement strand
TTCAACTGGGGAGGTAATAGGGCGGTGGAAGGAGCACTTTGAGGAACTCCTGAATCCTACTTCTATGCCCTCTATATTAGAGGCAGAGCTTGAGGATGATGGGGGATTGTCGTCAATTACCCTGGTGGAAGTTACTGAGGTAGTCAAACAACTCCACAGTGGCAAAGCCCCAGGGATTGATAAGATCCGTCCAGAAATGCTGAAAGCTCTGGGTGTGGAGGGGCTGTTTTGGCTGACACGCCTCTTCAACATTGCATGGAAATCTAGGACAGTGCCAAAGGAATGGCAGACTGGGGTGGTGGTTCCCCTGTTCAAAAAGGGGGACCAGAGGGTGTGTGCCAATTACAGGGGTATCACACTTCTCAGCCTCCCTGGTAAAGTCTACTCTAAGGTGCTGGAAAGGAGGGTTCGGCCGATAGTCGAACCTCAGTTTGAAGAGGAACAATGTGGATTCCGTCCTGGTCGTGGAACAATGGACCAGATCTTTACTCTCGCAAGGATCCTGGAGGGGGCCTGGGAGTATGCCCATCCTGTCTACATGTGTTTTGTGGATTTGGAGAAGGCCCCCGGGAGATATTATGGGAGGTGAGGAGAGTATGGGGTGAGGGGGTCCCTTCTTAGGGCCATCCAATCTTTGTATGACCAAAGCGAGAGCTGTGTCAGGGTTCTAGGCAGTAAGTCGGATTTGTTTCATGTGAGGGTTGGTCTCCGCCAGGGCTGCGCTTTGTCACCAATCCTGTTTGTAGTATTTATGGACAGGATATCGAGGCGTAGTCGGGGTGGGGTTGGGTTGCAGTTCAGTGGGATGAGGATCTCATCGCTGCTGTTTGCAGATGATGTGGTCCTGATGGCATCATTGGCCTGTGACCTTCAGCACTCACTGGATCAGTTCGCAGCCGAGTGTGAAGCGGCTGGGATGAGGATCAGCACCTCTAAATCTGAGGCCATGGTTCTCAGCAGGAAACCGATGGAGTGCCTACTCCGGGTAGGGAATGAGTCCTTACCCCAAGTGAAGGAGTTCAAATACCTTCGGGTCTTGTTCGCGAGTGAGGGAACAATGGAGCGGGAGATTGGTCAGAGAATCGGCGCAGCGGGGGCGGTATTACACTCATTATATTGCACCGTTGTGACGAAAAGAGAGCTGAGCCAGAAGGCAAAGCTCTCAATCTACCGCAGTTTTTGTTCCTATCCTCACCTATGGTCATGAAGGCTGGGTCATGACCGAAAGAACGAGATCCAGGGTACAAGCGGCCAAAATGGGTTTCCTCAGGAGGGTGGCGGGCGTCTCCCTTAGAGATAGGGTGAGAAGCTCAGTCATCCGTGAGGATCTCAGAGTAGAGCCGCTGCTCCTTTGCGTCGAACGGAGCCAGTTGAGGTGGTTTGGGCATCTGGTAAGGATGCCCCCTGGGCGCCTCCCTAGGGAGGTGTTCCAGGCACGTCCAGCTGGGAGGAGGCCTCGGGGAAGACAGAGGACTAGGTGGCGGGATTATATCTCCAACCTGGCCTGGGAACGCCTTGGGATCCCCCAGTCGGAGCTGGTTAATGTGGCTCGGGAAAAGGACGTTTGGGGTCCCCTGCTGGAGCTGCTGCCCCCGCGACCCGATCCCGGATAAGCGGACGAAAATGGATGGATGGATGGTATTTGAAAACATATTTTAAATACATGTATCATAAATAAAGGTGAGTGATAACAATAATATTATTAAATGTATTAGGACAGGGTTATGGTAAGTAGTACAGGATAACCGGAGGTAGTGGTGTGACCAGTATAGTTGAGACCAGGTGAGTGGGAACCCAGGGAATGATATCCAGGTGGAATGAAGACCGGTATGTGTAATCCTGATGAGAGGAAACCAGGTACCGTAGTTTATTTCTGCTTGCACAGAAGAAGGAGTTCCAGAGGGCAGGAGGGGAACCAGGTGAGTGGTGGTCAGAATTTCAGCACAGATGGATACCGGAAATGAAGGCACGGAGAACCAGGGTTGGAGAATAATAAGGGCACAGTACTCAGACTGGCAGTTATAAATATTTAATACAAATATAGGCATAGTGCTCAGACTGGCTGTCAGGATAAGTGGCACGAGACTTGAACGCACTTGGTAGTACAATAATCCGGCAGGGCATGATTGCTGTCACGGTTGAAGAGGCAGGAGGCAGAAGCAGAGTACCAGGGTTTCTTTAAAATACTCTAAAACGAAGAGCATGAATACCAAACATCAGTTCTGGCACCGGGTAACAGATAACAATACTCGACAAATGAGCAGACATCCATACAGGCTTTTATATCCAGAGCTGAGTCCTAGTAAATAAACATAATGAGCAACACCTGCCGAAGAAGTCCAGGTGATATTAATCATAGAATTGGGTAGACCACTAGTCCTAATTCCCGTGTACCAGTACCCTACCATCTCCCATGCCCAAAAACAACATCTCTACCTAGCTCTATGCTTCAGTGGATAATCCCAGTACCATACAGTATTAAAATCCTCCCCACAATGACAGAAAGAAACCTAACAGAGAAAACTAATACTCCGGCGACCCAGAACGTCGGGAGCCCTCGGTTCCCCTTACAATTGCCAGTGCTTCCCCTATAAAGGGAAGGCAGCAATCGGCCCCAGGTGCAGATCAGGGCCAGGTGCTTGAGATTAGGAGGTGATTACTGGTGCTCAGTCTAATGAAATACTCCCAAGAGGTAAAAGAACAATAGGGTTTATTCTCAACAGGTAGTAACCAAAAAGCAGGCAGTCTTTTCAAAACCAAGGCCGTAATGGATCAGGCAAAGGTATAGAGAATAATCCAAAACACAATACTGAAGACACAATGCACGGGTCAGGCCAGAATAACAATCCATGAATATAGGCAAAGGTACAGAGGAAATTCCAAAACACAATACTGAAGACACAATGCATGGGTCAGGCCAGAATAACAATCCAAGAATAAATGCTCAGTAGAAAGACAATATGTACTTACAATACCTCGCGAAGAGGCAATGGTGTGTGTGTGCTTTATATACAGACTGGGTGAGAGCAGGTGTACAGAATTTGGGTGATTGAGTCCTGGTTATGGGAATTGTAGTTCTGAGCAATCTATGAAGGGGAAGATGTAGTTCTCAGGGAAGAGGAACTGGGAAACAATACAGAATCCCCCCCCCCCCAAGGCGCAGCTCCTGATGTGCCAAACAGCGAACACGCCACCGGACACCAAGCGGCAGAAGTCCTAGGCAGGAGACTGTAGAGGCAGAAACCAGAGCGGCGGAGGCACTCCAGGGCGAGGCAGACGAGCAGAACAGACAGGTGGAGGGAGCCTTGGCGGGCCGGAGGGCGGAGGCAGCAGTAGCGGACCGGAGGGATGAAGAATCAACATTGGTCCGGAGGATGGAGGCAGCAGCGACGGGCTGGACGGCTGAGTCCAGGCAGGCGGAGGTCCGGCCGAGCCAGGCAGAATCGAAGGACCAGGCGGAGGCCAGGCAGGCGGCACCAGAGGCAGAGTCCTGGCCGACAAAGGCGGAGTCAACGGCCCCACAGGAGTTGGCCAGGCCGGATGGGGTCTGGTGGGCTGAGGCAAAGGCGGACCAGGCACCGGAACAACGGCAAATACAGGAACCTAGAAGGACACAGCACAGACAAACACGGACAAACAGACAGACACAGAGAGGGGCACAGAGACCAGCGCAGGAGCAAGCTCGGGGACCAGCACCGGAGCGGGGACTAGGGCAGACACTGGCACGGGGACAGGGGCAGACACTGGCACGGGGACAGGGGCAGACACTGGTACGGAGATGGGATCAGGCACAAGCCCAGGGGCTCGGGCAGGCTCAGGGACAGCTAATGGTATGGGAACAATGAAAGGCTCAGGCAGAGGGACAATGAAATGCTCAGGCTCGGGAGTCAGAGCAGGTTTAGAGGCAACCAAAGGCTCAGGGACCGGGGCAGCCAAAGGCACTGGGACAGGGGCAGCCAAAGGCACTGGGACAGGGGCAGCCAAAGGCACTGGGACAGGGGCAGCTAAAGGCACTGGGACAGGGGCAGGCTCTGGGACAAGGGCAGGCTCTGGGACCGAAAAAGGCTCAGGAAATGGAACAGGCAATGGCACAGGGACTGGTGCAGACAATGGCTCAGGGGCATACACCAGCTCAGGACCTAGGGCAGGCACCGGCACGGGGACTAGTGCAAGCAACGGGACTGAGTCAGGCACTGGCACGGGGACCGGAAGAGGAACAAGGGAAGGCTCTGGCTCAGGGAAAAGGGCAGGCCCAGGGAGCAGGGCAGGTCCAGGGACAAGGCAAGGCTCAGGCTCGGGGACAAGGCAAGGCAAGGCTCAGGCTCGGGACAAGGCAAGGCACAGGCTCGGGGACAAGGCAAGGCTCGATTGATGGTGGTGTAGCGACCTCTGGTGGCCGATGCGGAGCGGGAGCGGCCTCTTGTGGCCGGGAGGCTTGAGCGGGAAAGGCCTCTTGGGGCCGGGAGGGTTGAGCCTCTTGTGGCCGGGGAGCGGGAACTGCGGCCTCTTGTGGCCGGGGAGCGGGAACTGCGGCCTCTTGTGGCCGGGGAGCGGGAACTGCGGCCTCTTGTGTCCGGGGAGCGGGAACTGCGGCCTCTTGTGGCCGGGGAGCGGGAACTGCAGCCTCTTGTGGCCGGGGAGCGAGGAACTGCGGCCTCTTGTGGCCTTTGGAACTTGGGCGACCTCTTGTGGCCGGGGAGCTTGGGCGACCTCTTGTGGCCGGGGAGCTTGGGCGACCTCTTGTGGTCGGGGAGCTTGGGCTACCTCTGCTGGTCGGGGAGCTAGGGCGACCTCTGCTGGTCGGGGAGCTAGTGCGACCTCTGCTGGTCGGGGAGCTTGGGCGACCTCTGCTGGTCGGGGAGCTTGGGCGACCTCTGCTAGACCGGGCGTGGTAGAGACCTCTGGTGGACCAGGCGTGGTGGAGACCTCTTGTGGTCTGGGCGTGATGGAGACCTTTCCCACCCGACCTATTGGTGTCTGAACCTGGGCTATCAGGGTCCTGACAGGACATTGAGGGGCCCCGAAGGAAGACTGAGGTTCTTGAGGGGCCACAGTGGCTTTTAAACAGGTCAGTAGATGAGGGGATCGGGTGAGCAGCCGCTTCAACAGGAATGTCTCAGCCTCCTTCTTGAGTGACCCAAAACCGTCCCTCCACGAAAAGAACTGGCCAACCAGGTCTGGATGGTCACTGATTGCTTGGCCGCCTTGGGTCATCCACTCCCGATAGTCCCCATCCACTTCTGGGTCTTTCCTTAACACTGTGAAGATGTAGTCCATCTTGGAACTAAGGCCGGTAGATATATTGGAACTGGGGCTGGTAGCCATCTTGGAACTGGGGCTGGTAGCCATCTTGAAACTGGAACTGGGAGCAGCCATCTTGGAACTGGAACTGGGAGCAGCTAGTGATGTGCGCTCGACACCCAAGTGTCGAAACTGTCTCGAGACGTATTTCAAAAACACTGCTGGTCAGATGACAAAGTGTTGTCGAAACACTTTGTCATGTGACATTGAACGATACCTGAGTCGCACTTGTCAAAAACACTGACGTATCGGAGAAAACCTCATGCCGTCTATGAGGAAGCTAAAGCTTGGGTGTCATTGGACCAATAGGACAATGATCGCAATCATACCTGAAAGTCCACCAAGGCTAGGTTGCAGAAGTCCTAGAAGATTCTTCAGTGGCCGTCACAGTCAATCAAATTGAACACCATAGAACATCTCTGGTGGGATTTGAAGAAGGTGATTGTAGCAGGCATACCCAAGTATGTTACTGAACTGGAGGTCATTGCTCATGAGGAATGGGCTACAATTCCTCAGGAATACTGCCCGAGGCTGGTGTCTGGCTTTGCATCTCATTTGCAGCAGGTCATAACAGCAAAAGGGTGATGTACTAAGTACTAAAGATGATTGCCATGAAACAGTTGAATACTTTTAAGACTGAATAAGTCATTATCAGTTGCATTTGCAGTTGAATTTGGGGTTACCATTTGTTGAGCTATTTCAATTGCTTTTGTTTGACTTGTTCATTGCATTACTGCTGACAGACTTTAGTAATTTTGACAATAAACCTGATTTGCAATAATGAATCATTTTGATTACAACTTTATGTCTTGATGAGTGTTTCAAGTCTATTTTTGCAACATGTTTGAAAACTAACCCAGAACCAATATAAACTTAGATACCTAGATATAGTAGTTTGACAGCATGAAATACATGTTCAAAGTTGTTACATCTTATCTATTCAATAAATACATGTTCTGCTTCTTCCTGTTGATCAACATCCTGTTCATGAAAAGATCCAGTGTCTTAAAATCAAGTGCCTAAAAAGGCAGTGCAGTTTAGGCTGATGACACAAACCTGAGGAGAAGCACACAAGTTGACAGTGTAGTGATGAGCATCATGGAGCGTTTATCCATAGTTTGTGATTATGTAAATGGTTGTGAAAGTGCGACAGGCAATCAGGATGTCAAAGATAGCTCAGGATCAGCTCAGCAGACAGGGAGAAGAGTATATAAATTTGTTGCTGTGAGTTTTGGGGTTCTGTGTATTCTAAAAGTCACACTAATGGTCTCCATGCATCTAATTCCCTATTATACTTCTCGAAACAATCAGCTAGAAAACATCTACAACAATTTGACTAACGAGAAAGACCAGCTACAGACCAGCTACAACACCCTGACTAAAGAGAGAGACCAGCTACAGACCAGCTACAACACCATGACCAAAAAGAGAGACCAGCTACAGACCAGCTGCAACACCCTGACTATAGAGAGAAACCTGCTACAGACCAGCTACAACATACTTACTAAGGAGAGAGACCAGCTACAGACCAACTTCAACACCCTGACTATAGAGAGAGACCAGCTACAGACCAGCTACAATACCCTGACTAAAGAGAGAGACCAGCTACAGACCAACTTCAACACCCTCACTAAAGAGAGAGACCAGCTACAGACCAACTACAACACCCTGACTAAAGAGAGAGACCAGCTTCAAAGCAACTACCACACCCTGACTAAAAACAAGAACATGTCATGTCCTACTCTCTGGGAAAGGTTTGGTATCAAATGTTACTACATGTCCCGTGTTTCAAAAAACTGGGATGATAGTAGACAAGAGTGCCTGAAGAGAGGATCAGATCTGGTGATTGTCAACAGCAGAGAAGAACAGGATTTTATCAAGGTACTTGGCAACAGGACTTGGATTGGTTTGACAAACAAAAATGTTGAGAAAACTTGGAGATGGGTGGATGGCACCCCACTGACCACAAGGTACTGGAACACTGGGGAGCCAAACAATTCTGGAGGAATAGAGGACTGTGTTGAGATAATGATGACTGACTCTGCACCAGAAATGGGTTGGAATGATGCTCCATGTACAAAGCCAAAACGTTGTATCTGTGAGAAGCAGGCGCACTGTGAAGAGTAACAACATAAATTATATAGATTTCTTGTCATTTAATGTTACTTTTAAGTTCAAATTTATTTTCCATCAGCGCACACAAATGCAGATTTAATTGTATGTACTGTGATAATCTTGTGCCAAAGGTCCAGCAATGCATTAGTACTAAAAATAAATAAAGGGACATAATGTATTGTATAGTTGTCACAATTACGTGGTTGTACAGTGGATGGGTGGTTGAGAGAGAGGAAGTCCAAGGCAGAATGACGATAATTTGCAATGTTTTAATGATGTCGGAATCCTTAGCACCTTCAAAAGACGGTTGCAGGTTACGGTCATGCGGGTGGCACAACGTCAAAATATATACAGCTTGCATCGGCTACGCTGCCTTCATTTACAGCTAATCGTACCATATCATGCACTCACATTGGCATGGACGCTAATGCTTAAATACACAGGACATACGCATATACTTCCAAACATAACGACTCACTTTTCACAACAGTCCTCAAAGGCAGCATCAGGACAACCTTCTTCTTAAAACATTACAACTATATCATATAGCACACTTCCCCCCACAGATGGACATCAACAATGAACGACAGCTCTCTACAGTTAGGTAGTGCATTTATACTGAACCAAGCTTGTTAAGTAAACACGGCTGCATGCTATATCTAATCAACAGAACTAAGAGCTCTCAGCCTGTAACCTATCTAGCAACTACCCAACTGGAGGAGCTGTAAAAATAAAGGGACATTACACGAAAGTAAACATAAAACACTAACTGAAACCTTCTTGCCATGCATTGATATCTAACTGACATACAAAACGACTGAACATACACACATATATATATACACATTCAACTTAACTGATATGTATGTGACTCCAGTGTCTCAGTTCATATCTCCATTCCAATCCCACCCTGGGGCTGAAATGTGACATTCCCCCACCCCAGGGAGCCTCAGCCCCGAAGAGGCCAAAACAACCCCACAAAGCACCGGGAGGGTAAGCGGGCAGAACCATCTTCCCTGACAAGGTACCAGCGAGGACCTTCCGAAACCCAATAACCTGGTGGAGGTTCAGCCGGTGGTCTTCTCCGGCCAGGCAGCCACCCCAGGATGGCTCCTAGGTGTGTCAGTGACAGCCAGGCGGTTGCTCTCAACCCAGCTGCAGACATCTTCCATAACAGGATCCCAGCAGACCCCCGCAGCTCAGCGGTGAGGCCGGCGGCGCTAGCAGACCCCCGTAGCTTGGTGGTGACGGCGCAGGCGGACCCCCGTAGCTCAGCGGTGACGGCGCTGGCAGACCCCCGTAGCTCGGCGGTGATGGTGCTTGCAGACCCCCGTAGCTCAGTGACCAAGTGCTGAACCAGGTCGTCCAGCCACTCAGCCGGAGGCCCTGTCATCGGCTGAGTAGGCTCATCGCCGAACCGCAGTGGCGGAGGCAAGACAACCCCCTCCAGGTCCCAGACGGCTCGTGGAGCCAGCTGAGGTGGGTCCTGGTGGTGGTACTCCACTCCCTTAGCAGCCCGGGCATGGTGTAAAGGGAGCAGCATCTGCTGGAAGGTAGGAAAGGCCGCTGCTGCCCGCCCGGGCTCTCCTTCTTGAATTGGAGGACGGGTGATGAACCAAGATGGTAGAAGCCCATCACCACGTCTTAGCTCCCCCGAAAAAAATTCCTCTGTGAACTTATGGAGAGAGCTCCTCGGTCTCTGCGCGCCCAGCTCTTCCACCATCTCTCGGAGTAAAGGCGATCTGGGCGTGGCTGCCTTTGAACTTATGTCTCTCTAGAGGTCGTTCATTCTGTCACAATTAAGTGGGTGTATAGTGGGTGTGTGGTTGAGAGAGAGGAAGTCCAAGGCAGATTGATGATAATTTGCAATGTTTTAATGATGTTGGAATCCTTAGCGCCTTCAAAAGACGGTTGCAGGGTACGGTCATGCGGGTGGCACAACGTCAAAATATATACACTTTGCATCTGCTACGCTGCCTTCATTTACGGCTAATCGTACCATAACATGCCCTCACGTTGGCATGGACGCTAAAGCTTAACTATACAGGACATATGCATATACTTCCAAACATAACGACTCACTTTTCACAACAGTCCTCAAAGGCAGCATCAGGACAACATTCTTCTTAAACCATCAAGAATATATCATATAGCACAGTGAATCCCAAACCTCTCCTCGGGAACCCTTAGACAGGCCATCTTTTTATTTTCACCCTGAAATGACACAACTGGTTTAGTTAGTCAACTACACATTAAACCTTTGACTAATTGAATCAGGTGTGCCATTTCAGGGTTAAAACAAAAGCATGGCC
Organism: Umbra pygmaea; assembly: GCA_016801145.1. Classification (NCBI taxonomy): domain Eukaryota; kingdom Metazoa; phylum Chordata; class Actinopteri; order Esociformes; family Umbridae; genus Umbra; species Umbra pygmaea. The sequence goes on along the minus strand of JACXGM010015491.1, from coordinate 4,458 downwards.
TGGCTGGGGGTCCCAGAGGAGAGGTTTGGGAACCACTGATATAGCACACTTCCCCCCACAGATGGACATCAACAATGAACGACAGCTCTCTCCAGTTAGGTAGTGCATTTATACTGAACCAAGCTTGTTAAGTGAACACGGCTGCATGCTATGTCTACTCAACAGAACTAAGAGCTCTCAGCCTGTAACCTATCTAGCAACTACCCAACTGGAGGAGCTGTACAAATAAAGGGACATTACACGAAAGTAAACATAAAACACTAACTGAAACCTTCATGCCATGCATTGATATGTAACTGACATACAAAAAGACTGAACACACACATATATATATATATTAAATATATATATATATATACATACACATTCAACTTAACTGATATGTACGTGAGTCCAGTGTCTCAGTTCATGTCTATTCCAATCCCACCCTGGGGCTGAAATGTGACAGTATATTAGATAACAATTAGATATAAAGGAATGAGACGAGATTACAGTAATCAATTTACTTTTAACAATTGTAAACAATTGTTCTTTTAAAACTCTGGAGATCAAGTCCATATAAAGGTCTTGACATAAAAACGTACATGTAATGGAACATGTTGAGATTAATATCACATATACTAGTCTTTTAGGCGTGCATATGCTTTTTGTAAAAATAAATGTTAATGGATCTATGAGAGGCCATTGAACGACATTTATTAAATGTTGCAATAGTGTAATCTCTTAATATTTGTTTTAGTCTGCACTTCTTCATTCATTATCATAATTTTTGCCAGTTACAATATGTTTCCTTACATATAGGGCCCTATCTTACACCCAGCGCAATTTACTTTTTACACAAACGCATGTATCATTCCTATCTTGCATCCAACGCATATGGGACTTTTCCCTCCACAGACGTGCGTCAGTAAATTAGGGAATGAACTTGCGTTCGTTGGGCGGTTCAGCGAAAAGAAGAGGTGTGTTCCGGCGCAAACGTTCCCTGGTGCTATCTTGCAGTTCCCGAAATCAATTCCGCCACTGACCAGGAAAAACCTGGTTAAAAGTCAGTGGGCCCTATTTTAACGATGTAAGCGTATGGCGTGAAGCGCATGGCGTGTCCAAATCCACTTTTGCTATTTTGACAGCAGATAAAAGGTTCCATGTGCCGGGTGCATGGTCTAAAAGGCCGGATGTCCACTGAACATGTCAGATTTTAGTGCACGTTACTTTTTACCGGATATATGCATCCACATAGTGCGGACTTAAAGCACAAATGCTTCAGCAAGGCAAGACCGTTACTCTCATGTTGTGCTACTCGTTCCAGTGGGAACTTCAACTTCTGGTTGTACAACGGCACAGGGTCGCAAAGCACAAGTTGAATAATTTAAACATTTGCGACACACAGAGCGCACTGTATCGCAAGCTCGCAAGGCAAACAGACCTTTGCGGATCTCTCCATTGACAATGAATGACTTCCGGCGCAATGGAACACATTTGACGTGTTCAGTGGACATCCGGCCAAAGGGTTGTACTAAGTGTCTTCATTAATTCATAGGCGTGTTTTGGGCGTAACATGCAATAAATCAATCAAAGATTCCTCTCCCATTCCCTTTAAGAGCCAGGCGTGTTTGTACCTTTCGCGCATTGCTATTATGACGGCGGATTTGCACCGCAATATTTTTATTGTAATCTTTTGCATGTCCGTGTGCTGCTGCGCTTCCCTGTGTGTTTGCAACAAGCATAGTGTGCACGCGCTGTGCCTATGCCATAGGTGCATTTCAGTAATTTGCAGTTAAAATAATTTTGTCGGTCAATGGCGTGATCACTTTCTGATGCCTCAAGATAGCAATACACCCAGAATTATCCTGAACACACCTCCCTGTTAGATCATTACTCCCATGGGCGCAAATATGGGCGCAGCGACATTTGCTATTTAAACAACGCGGGCGCCTGACGGGAAAATGACAACTGCGTCGATCTTAAACTAGCAAAGACACTTGCGTTCAGACTTTGCGCTGCATTGCGCCAGGTGCAAGATAGGGCCCAGTGGCATGTTTTTCAGATGCTATTTTAAGGGTGCATGCTTGGCCATAATGTAGCGTGTGCACAATGCGTGTTGTGCTCCTCTCATCTACACAAATGCAGCAGTTCCCATTATTGCAATACATAATTAGAAGGAAAATATTACCACACGAGGAAACCCATTGTAATGTCCGAAGAGGTGAAAAAAAAGGCATACATCTAGTGTACACATTTTCCAAAATTATTCAGAATGAATTATTCGCACTGATATACATCAACCGCAAGGGAACCCATTCAATCAACATACAAGTCATTTGCGATGCTAATAGTAAAATCACCCATGCTTTTGCAAATTACCCTGGTACAAGCCACAACTCATTTATGGCAAACTCTGCCATATTTGATGGGAATCTCCACTTGGATGGGTGGCTGTGAAGGGGACAACGCTATCTGTTAAAGACATGGCTGAGGATGACACCATGTGATGCCAGCAACAATGTGTGAAATGCTGTTTAATCGAAAACACACACAAACAAGCAGTGTAGCCTAATTGAACGAACATTAGGCACACTGAAAAAGCGCGTCAGGAGTTTGGATAGTAAATGCCTTAGAGCTTATTTGACAGAAGAGTGAGGCAAGCAAAGTAATCTCGCTCTAATGTTAGATTACATTGCAAAAATATTACCATGCATTCATAACCTCATGATTAGCAATCTGCCATGGAACAAGCGTGCGTGCTCTTAAAGGGAATGTGAGATGACGCTCTGATTGGTTCATTGCACGTTACGCCCAAACCACACCTATGACTAATGAAGCTACTTCAGACCTACCCATTTTAGATGAGTGTCTGGCGCAAGAGTCATTTATCCCGCCGGTAAAATAGCAACAGCGCCCATGACCCTCCCACAATGTCACTTGCGTTTCGCGTTTGATACTTGCGTTTCAGATCGTTAAAATAGGGCCCATAATATATCGTTTTTGTTACTGGTCTATGTGTATGGTTTAAGTCCGAAGCATGGGATAATGCATGCCAGCCCACATGTGACTCTGGGTATTTGTTTCACACTGTCAGAAAAAGAGGTACATTGCAGGTCCATTTTTGTTCCCTAAGGTAGAAACATAGCAAATGTTCCCTTAAAGTACAAAAATGTTCCTTGAAGGTACAATTATGCACCTTGAAGGTACAATTATGCAAGCTCTTCCTCTTACCAAAGGTAAAAAAAATGTACCTTTGAGGGTACCACTCCAGTGACAAGCTTTTGTACCTTAAAGGTACTGTTTCGTGTTCTGAGAGTGGCTGCTGATCTGCCTTCTCTTCCGGGGCCCACAGCTCCGTTCCCTTCAATAGTGTGCGCTACTCCGGCCCCTTTTCTGCTGGCGAAGGTGCCTCCCGGGGTGCTGGTTCCCCTGTCCCCCCGATGGGTTTCTGGTTGTTTCGGGAGCCACTCCTCGGGGGAGGGTACTGTTATGATTAAGGTCATGCCTGACATGAGATGTCAGTGCCCTCATGGTCTCACTGTAGTATTGTATGTTTAAACTGGTTTTGTCCATTCCCATTTCTCTTCACCATTCAATGTCTGTGTAATTGTCTGATTAGTGTTTCCGCCAGTCTGTAGTTAATTAAGGTCCAACTAGTATACACCTGTTTGTGTGGAGAGTTGTGGGTTATTGTCAACAAGTAAGTGGTTGCTACTGTATGTTCTTTCATTTAGTTTATTAAAAGTATGCTAAATGTATTGTTGTATATTCAACTCTGGTAAGACTACGTGCAGTAAGGCTTAAGCTTTTTGATTAATGTTAGTGAGGCTGTCACAGATTAGTGTGGTGTGTAGAGGAGAGAGACCTGAGGCAGTAGAACTTGCTTGTTCTTTAATAGTAGAGTACAGAAATATACATATATGTCACTGCAGTTAAATTTCATATAACAAGTGCACAACGGATACACTAGGATAGCTAACGTGCTCTTAGCAGCGGCACGGAACGCTGAGCTAAATTTAGTATATAGCGTGCGCATCTACTTTCAAACTCTACCAAATACACATATGCAATACACAGAATGTAGCTTCCGTACATACCTCTCGAACAACGTAACATATAACAGAAGTTTTAATGACCGACGGCTCACTTCTTCTTCTTCTTCTGTGGGGTTTTATGGCGGATCGCAACCAACTTGAGGTGCATGTACCGCCACCAACAGCACCGGAGAGCGAGGCCGGACACGGCCCACCCACGTCAACACCACCCCCACACCCCCGTCCCCTTCCCCTTCATCAGCTCGTGCACCATTTCCCCCGTGACATCAGTGACACCCATAAAATCCTTAGCTGCACCCACCACCACATCAATCCTCGCATTCCGTCCCTTAACCTGGCTACATACATTTATCACACTACACAAGAACGCCAAAAACTCCACTCTTCCCACCACCAACGAATCCTTGCCCACCACACACTC
>JACXGM010015490.1:0-12756 GCA_016801145.1 Umbra pygmaea | reverse complement strand
ATTTCTCTCCTCTGTTATGTTGCAATCCGTTGTGTCATATAAGAGAAGTAAAAGACATATCGGCTTGACTTTAATCTCATCCTAAAAAAAGGAGAGAAGAGGACAGATCTAACATTTGATTCATCAGTCGAATTCAAAGAGACGAAGCAGTCTGTGATTGTTCTAAACTAAAGCACCTGTCTCCTCGTATACTGTCATTCTTGCAATAGGGCATCGTCTCAGGCCGTGCGGAGCTCTGAAGGGCACTCTTTGAGCATTGAGCTCTGCTTTTCTTATTTTTGTTATGTTTTAAATCTCACCATATTAATGCTTTAAACATTTCAAAAAGAGAGACAGACAGCTCTCTACAGCCCAAGGTACACTGATAACAACCACTTAAAAGAGGACTTATCTACTGTACCTACCTAGAGTAATACTCACCTACTACATTGAATAATATGTTGGTTTGGTGAAAGTTTGTGAATTCTATTAAAAGGGTATTATCTAATGAACTTGATTGAGATTGAAACGTAATGTAACAGTCCCTAATTCAGTTGCTTTTGTGTTCATTTGTAAATCACGTTCTTTTCACAGCAGTCATTTAGCAAGCCAGCCGCTGTCCTTTGCAGTCTCTGAGGTCTCAGTGGTTCAGGGCCACGGGGGACTCTAGTGGATCAGCGTTCAGAGTTGGGACGATGCCGTGTTCCTCAGTCTCAGCAGGCCTCGGTGGTTTGAGGCTGGAGGATAGATTTCTCCAGAAGCCCGAGGCTGTCACCCACCACAACAGGACAGATGTTCCAGATTGTTCTGATGGCTCCTCTGAGAACTGGAGTCTTTTGGACGCACTGAGACGAAAACGGGGCTTTTCTGTTGTTCAGTGAGACAACATCAGGCACAGAACTAAACACTGTCCAAATGTTAACATTGCTGTGAACGTTTGGTTTGTGTTTTCTAGTGGGCAGTGTTCATGCTGGTGCCCATTTGCAATTGTGCGTGTTTGATGTGTATGTGTTTGCTGTCCGCGTCCCTTTGTGTTTGTGTGGTGGGCAGATGTGTGCACGGCTCAGCTTAGACTACATGGTCGCATTCACACTCTCTCTCCCTGAACTTCATAGAGATTCCACAGACAGGTTTTAATTAGGCCATGCCTTGACTTGGCACACAGTGTGGAGATCCTTATTGAAGCACATAAATCTCCCGCAATGACAGCGCCACACCCCACGGCCCACAGAAACACACACACATGCACCCATGCACACACTAACGTGCCCCATCGTCCGGACCTCCCAGGGGGGCTGGATGAGCCATGCTCAATCCTGTTCCTTCCCTCTCTCTTCCATAAAGTCTCTCACACGTACTGTCTCTCCATTTCTTTCTTCCTCTCTTCCTCTCCTTCACACACTCTCCTCACCACACTGTTTTTACACTTGATCCCTCCTTGTCTCTTTGTCTTTTTTTCACTCTCCCTCTCTATCTCTCTCTCACACACACACACGCACTGACAAACATGTACACACCTGTGCACACACATATATACACACACACACACAAACACACATACCTAATACACACAGCTTCCTAGGTGAGTGACTCCATAAATCATAATTTCTGTTGTGGGTCTGAAGGAAGCCGGCCATTCTCTCTTCTGTTCTTTTTCCCTCTCCTCCTCTCCTCTCCTGTCATACTGTTTTCTCCTCTCCTTGCCTCTAGGTTAAATAATCCACTAACATCTGAGATATATTCTGTGAATATCAGAGGCCCAACCAACGTTTCTTTGAGGAGACCACATGGTATTCTGACACGGTCTGACATGCACAGTAGCAGTGTTCCACTGGTTTGGGAGCACACATACTCAGGCTGCCAAGCATTTCCTCTGGCCCTGGGTGCTTTTTGGGTTTGAACCAACTTCTCATATTCATCCTTTGGCTAGAAGGTTGAAAGCTGGTTGTGATGGCAGGTAGGACGGTGGCGGAATGAGTTAATCAGGGTTATGGACTGGAACACCATTTTATCACAACACAAAACCAACCTTGATTTTCTAATCTTGTATTGTAGTTTGTTCCTCAGCCTATTCCATATGAAGGTGATTTTCTGGGAAAAGGCCCTTGGACGCTCCTGGATTAGGGCTGAAGAAATGTTGCGCTGTGTTCTGGATATGTTTTTGTTCGTTAGATAATCGATAACATTGTTTTAATCTGTAATACCTGTCCACATGTTGCCTGTTTAAATCAACTCAATGAAAAAACAATGGGAGGTTGTTTTAGTTGTAGCATTAAGTCTCACAAAGTAATGGAAGTGTGATGGGCTTATAGTCAGTCTGGTGGGAAAGTGCATATTGTGGCCAGTAACATGGGCTGATAACTCAAAGATGGTTAAGATTGTGTAAGATCCTGCTGGAAGTTAATCAAACCGGATAGAGCTGGTAGATGGCCAGGGCAGGTCTAACTAGCAACTATCTACTAGCTACCATTTTTTAAAACCTACAGTACCTCAAGCTGGTCACCAGTTTGACCAGTTTTGCCTGGTTAAAGCTAGAATTTCAAGCAGAATATATATATTTTTTCAACTTCTGAAAAAATACAGCCATGCTTAACCATTTGTATGAAGCTCTTAGGGTTTTATACCTTGCTTGTGGAGAGATTTGGCAGGATGGACACTCCTTAGACGATTCACTTCTGTCACACATTTTCTCCATTTGGACAATATACCTCTGGCTGTGGTTTGGAGGCCCAGAGCTTTAGAAATGGCTTTGTAACCCTTTCCAGACCGATAGGCATAAAAGTATTTTTTTTAGGTGCTCAGGAATTTCTTTTGATTATGTTATGATGTGGCTTTGGAACCTGTGTGATGAAATCCTCAATGAATGACAGGAGCCAAAGTTTGTCAGATTTATACTGAGCACAGCTAGCCAAAGTCAGCCCTTAAGTTTATCAAGTCATTCAACAACCTGAAGCTAATAATCCTTATTATTGGGTTCAAATAATTTTTTGGGGCAATCACTTTTTCACACTTGAAGATCGTATATTTGAAATGTACATGTACATTTATATTTACAGTACAGGGAAATTATCCCTGAAGCAACTTAGGTTTAAGTGTCGTGTCCAAGGACACAACAACATTTGGTACAGTGGGGAATTGAACAAGACCTCCTTACTACAAGTCTGACGCTTTAACCACTGAGCCATCTCAATCCCTGCAACCACCCTACTTTGCCGTCAGTTTTTCTCTCAGACATTATACAGTATATTAACCAACAAAATGATCTGACCAAGTTCATTACGAAAGATTTGAAAAAATGCAACAAATCAGACTGAGGTGAAAAAACTTTTTCATAGCACTGTAAATACACAATTGCTAACTAGCAAAGAACATTAACTAATGTACAGTGCTCAATGTGGCTGCTCTGTGACCAGAGTTCTATTCTGAAATGTTCTTTAAAAAGCTGGTAGGTGCATTAGATTATCAGTGACAACTTCACTCAAACTCATCCTTCAACAAAGTCACTGAGTCTGAGACTGGTATAGATGTTTTTTTGTTGAATTGAAGAAGAGGTGAACTTAAATGTGAATAAATGTGACAACATTTATAAATTATGAAGTGCAAAGTAAGATTCAATTTTGTGCAGACAGACAAAGGTGCTGTAGCTCAGACCAGTCTGGCTCTTGTTTGGACCGTAGTCTCTGGGACTTAACCCGGCATGCCCCATTCCAATGCATCCCCTGTTTGTGGGTCCTCAAAGTGATTAATTTATTTCTGTGATAAGGGTCTTCAATTGTCATAAGTAGTTTGAGTTTATCAGGAATTACAAACTGCTCTCTTTCCTCTTGGGCATTCCTACAAGATAAGCCTTGTGTCTTCAGGAAAGCCTTGAAGTCCAAAAAAATATCTGTCCTCATGTTTCTAAAACCTTCCAGGGACCTCTGAGGGTACATTTTCAGTGTGCTGATTGATGCAGAAGCAGACACGTTCATCATCCAGTCATTTGAAACCAGATTGTTTGAACTCCATAGTATATATTTAATACCATTTCAAAGCAATTTGTCTAAAATAAAAAAAAGTGTTTGGCTTCTGTTTTTAATATATATATATTTTATAACTAAAGTTAAAAAAAATCTAAATAATAATAATAGTCACCCAGTTGCACTCGCTTGGTCATTATTTCAGTATTTAAATTCCGCATTGATGTTGTGTAGCTGTCGGTTTTGCAAACTACACACATTTGTCGGTTTTGCAAACTACACACATTTGTCTTTACTCGCTGAAGGGGGCTTTCAGAGGCTAGGTCCGGGGCATTTCTCATGCTGTTTTCTACAGTTACAGTATGCACCGAATAGCCTAATAACTTGCATCCTTCTTTCGTTCCTGTACTTAAATGTACTGGTATCGGTCCATCCCTAGTTAAGGCCCTGCTAGTAAAAATATATAAAAATCCATCAAACTCACCAAAGCTGCTCATTATTTGAAAACGAAGTCCGTCCTCCTTTCTCTTTAAAAAAGTATTGTATGATGCGGTTGTACAGCACATTTTTGTGTTAAGTAAAAGATCTTGCGCAGTGCTGAGAGTCGATCTTGCCCAGTCCATATTTGCCACCAAAGCTACTTCTTCACCTCCATCTGCCATTCTGCTACAGGTAAAAAATCTAACAATCTAAAAATTGAAAGTTTAAAGAAATCGGAGACAGGTGTAAGCTAGTTCTTGTTCGGATGGCAAACTTTTTTTACATTTTTTTAATTGAACTTTATTAAACTGCCACTCCTACCAGCAACAGAAACGATGCTGATGTAAGGCTAGGCTTGCAGAAACACTTTAGTTGGTCAAAGAACACACCCAACATGGTAAAGTTCAAATCTGATTGGTTAAAAATATGACAATCAACAACATGGTCCTGATAGGCTTCAACAGCAGACGGTATTCACTCTGAATTCTGACTACCCCAGTCTACCCGGAGACAAAGCAAATGAAAAAATCTTATTGGATAAAAGCTTTTATTTATATGAGCTGTGCTAAAAGCAACTGAAAAGAACGTACTGTAGCAAAGAAATTACCTTATAGACTAATTGAAATGAACTTTTTAAAATATATATAGTGTTAATGAAAAAATATATTATAATATATATTATATTAAAGAAGTGCAAAAATAAATTTCAGATTTTGATTATCTTTATGCCTGCAGAGAAAGCCTTGCAGGCCCTGACGGCCCACCACTGCATGCCACACATCGAGCTGCTGCTGCCTCCACCACCTCAGCATCCTGGCGAGCTGCCTCCACCGCCTTAGCAGCCTAGCGAGCTGCCTCCACCGCCTTAGCAGCATAGAGAGCTACCTTCACCACCTCAGCATCCTGGCAAGCAGCCTCCACCGCCTTAGCAGCCTAGCGAGCTGCCTCCACCGCCTTAGCAGCATAGAGAGCTACCTTCACCACCTCAGCATCCTGGCAAGCTGCCACCCGAGAACAGCGTCCCCTGCCTGAGCCTGAGGAGCAGCGCCCCCTGCCTGAGCATAACAGATAGCTACGCGCATCAACGGTGCCATAGGATACAAAGGTTGATAGCTATGTGCCTCAATGGATGCAATGATTTATTCTATGATTGGTTCGATGAATGGTTAAGTTTAGGATTAGTTTTAGGGATGAGTGTCCCTTTTTTTTTGTAAATCATGCTTTCCATGTAATATTCAAAGTAAATGTAGGTCAATGCAAACTGTATTGGGGTGGGATTAGTTTAAGTATTTGCACTTGTGTAATTGGCTATGGGACACCTGGGTGCAAATAGCATAGATACATAGGCTATTTACACCGGAGGTTCAAATAGGTTCTGGCCACTGACTATTTACAACCCGGGTGCAAATAGCTTCTGGCCACTGACTATTTACACCCGAGGTTCAAATAGCTTCTGGCCACTGACTATTTACACCCGAGGTTCAAATAGCTTCTGGCCACTGACTATTTACACCCGAGGTTCAAATAGCTTCTGGCCACTGACTATTTACAACCCGGGTGCAAATAGCTTCTGCCAAAAAGATGACACATTTTATATGAACATTTTCAAATTGTATTTTTGGTGAAATAGTTGTTCAGTCCACATAACAATTTTGGGAGGAATTAAATCCTGTGGATTTTAATGCATCTGCATCCATTGATTTGATGTAATTTGTAGATAATATACACTAGGCCCTATTAATATACATATATTAAGAGCAACCAAATGATAGTTTACAAATGAAATATGTTCTGATTGGTATTGATGATTGTTTGTTTAAACATAATTGGCACGAGGTGTTGTTAGTTTACCCACCTTTTTTACCACTACACCACTGATGATTCATGATATTAATTTTTCCCAGTGGTGCCCAACATTTTCATACAACTGAATATACCCAACATGGAAAAAATTACAGAAATACCATATGGGAAAGGACATTAGTTGAAGTAAATAAATCACAATAATTCAAAGCTGCAGAGGTCACATAAAGTTTGTTGCCAATTAGTAGTACAAACAGTATGTGTGAACTATGAAAAAGGCCTGACAATTACCAATTTCATATTTGAGTTTTCGAAGAAACTTGAGGCAGCAGAGTTCCGAAAAGACCAAATAGTTGATGCCCGAAATGCAAGTGCATCAATCACTAAAACGGCAAATTCCTAAAAACTCATAAATCATAACAGCATATGCCTAACATTGTGAAATTGCATAGGCAAAGAATGTTTGAAAGTGTTTGAAAGTCCAACCTGGGATAGACAGACACTTAACAGGATAGCTGTTCAGTGCCTAAAATGTACATCCGCAAAAACACCAAAGAATCTAATCATCACCTTTGTGACCCATAGTAGGGCAATCATTTAAAAACCGCTACTATCTAAGGCCAGCATAAACAAGCATAGTAATAAGCACACAAAACCTGGACACCTGAGCAATGGAAACGGGTATGGTAATATGGTTTGACGAGGCACCTTTAACCCTACATGAAGACAGGATTATGTTTGGAGAAAGACAAAGAATACCACAATGTTAAACCTGCATTAACTATCCACTCTTAGGGGTTGGGGCCACGAAAATGTTATACCTTTAAGGAGAGCTGCCCCCCCCCCCATGTCCCACCCTCAACTAAATTACTTCAGTCCCAAAACAGGAATTTCTTTCAGGCTGAAAAGTTGTAGAACCCCTACTTTATGGTCAATGCCCAGGCATGTGGTTAAAGGGACGTTTGAATACACATTTTCACGGCTACTTTAACTCCAGGTGTAACCGCGCTGAATGGCAATCAAAATTCACTGTGCATACTAACAATCTCCTTTTGGCACAACGTCTTGGAAGAGCTATTTCTTCATGCTTGCATTTCTCATTCCTCTCTCTCTCTCTCTCTCTCTCTCTCTCTCTCTCTCTCTCTCTCTCTCTCTCCCTCTCACTCATTTTCTCACTCTCACTCTTCCATCACTTCTCTTCTGGAAGTTAAAGCTTCATTTGCTGCTCTAACCTGGTGCTCATTATCATACTTATGAACTTTCACACCGTCTTAATTCACCAGATTAAACACCTGGTAGTGTTCCCTGTGCGTCCCCTCATCCAGAGGTGTTTCAAAGCAGGTGAGAGCAGCCACCGTGGTGATGACTATCAGACATTGGTCCAATCTACTCTCCGTTTGCACTCTCACTCCTTTTCTCTTTTCTCCACACTATCAGCCAAGCATTCTCACCCTGGCACCCCTCACCCCCCCCATCCGGCCCATACTTGTGCCAGTCCACCTACTGTTTCAAGCTGGGACACCATGTGGTCAAAGTAGCACATAAAGAGCACAAGAGTATTAGAAGATTCTCGCCTTTTCTGTGTGTGTTTTTTCTTTTCTTTCACCACTAAGGTGAGAAAACCGTCTCTCCTGTCTCCACCGGTGCTACTTTACAGCGTATTAAAAGCCTGTTAATTAAATAAGCGGTCAGCATGAGTACATGAGACGCCACCAGAGATGACAATAAGCAGTGGTGTTACGAGAAAACTGCTACCTCCGCTGTCATGGATAAAGAAAATGACAACCCCTCAGCCAACAACTCTAGAACCAATAATTAAACATTTCCATCAAAATGATAATATGAGGTGAAGTTTCCATTGTGTGATGGTGGCAATAAGTCATCCTTTCTTCATTCTGGCACACACTGTGATTTATTTGTATAATGAAGTCATAGCTGACACTGTAGAAGCAATATTCCTGAGTAGTGAGGGGGTTTTCCGGACCTCTGGGCCATAGCCTCCTCACACACAGATCATCTGTACTTACCTGGCCACTGGTATGCATCTGTTTCTGAGGTGTACTTTACAGTATGGATACTGAAAAAAATGGATTTTACTCACAGCTACAATAATGCTATCACTAATGTTAAACATTTGACAGTCTTCAATACTCATTTTCCCTCTTTGAAACATATGCAACTCTACAAATTGGCTGTGTAAGGGTAGTACTCCAGATGAGTCTATGTTAATACGGACAGCATCTGTGTTTGTATAGGCTGAAGAATCTTTTCAAAATGATAGGTAATAAGCTAAAAAAACACACATAGACGACACACATGTATTCAGCTAACAGAATGGAAAGACATTTTGCTAAATTCATCTGCCAAACCACAGAAACTTGGAAAATACTTACAGAAGAAATTGTTGATATCATTTCACTTCTACAGTTTCTGAAATATGTTAGTGTTGAGAGTCTTGTTGCGTGTACTATACAGACTGTAAGAAAACCCGACCCTATGTGTATATATATATATATATATATATGTATCTATTATACAGTATGTTTGATATTGCATTAAATCACCTCAACACTGCTTCTTAAAAAAGACAAGGTGTCCGTAAAAAGCTGAGGTGTGACAGAAGGAAGACAGATTGTGTCCATATGTAAAGTAGTGCTCTGTGCTTCACCTGAGTGCAGGGTGGCAGACAGGCAGATTCTATTGCACCATGTGCCTGGGCCAAGGCAAACCTCATAAAGCCCAAGGTTGGGAAGACAAGGTACATTGCCGAGGGCTTAATAGCAGGCAGGGGAGGCAGCAAACCCTGAAATAAAGAAATGCACAAATGTATGAAGTGAATCCACAGGCAGCATGATTATGGCTCTAAAAAGAGAGAAGTGGAGAGACAATACAGTCGTTTTATAAAAGGTAGTGTATACCGGTAATTGTAATATATTTTTCCCATGTAGCATGGAGATCAGGTATATTGTAACCAGGGTTCATAATTAGCCCCACAGTAAAATATACAGGTGGTTGGTAGATTTGCTTCACTCACCAGCCAAAAAACAATAGTAATCCATTGACTGGCTGGTAAAATGTGAAGATTCACTAGCCATTTGACTGGTGGGTGAAAAAGTTCATTTTGAACCCTAATTGTAACATGCATGTACTTAACTGCAATCACAGAGAGTATACCAGTTTAACCCCACATCTGTTTACCCCAAGATAATCACAGGAACAGTGTTGGGATTACTTCATTTACAATTTATGTTAATTATTAAAAATTAATACAATTACTTCATTTATGTTGCATGGGAATTGAAAACATATATATGACCTGAGATTATTTCGATTATTTTATAATGTATTACTTGGCATTATTTTCATGAACATAAACATTTTTAAGGTTGCGTTTACATTCCGATAAATTTCAGCAACATTTTCGCATCCTCTCAAGCCCAGTTCGAGAGGAGACACAATTGTTGTGCGTGAACTTGTTGGTCTCTCTCGAATTTCACTCAACCTCTGGAGGAAGCACACAAGAAGATATCAAAAGATCCTACCTGGGGGTAAAGTGTATTGCTGGGAAATTCTTTATAGGTCAGTGGGCTAGGCTGGTTTCTGAGCGCACCCAACTCAAGACGTCTTGAATGACACACCAATAAAGCCCGCAATTGCATGACTTGAGACATGACAATGTATATACAAACAGTATGAAATTTATTTTGACTCGTCTCGAGCGAACTCTACAAGGTTGCTGAAATATTTCGAAATGTAAACGTGACCTAAGCTGAGCGATGCATACTTTACAAATGATTATCAGATTAGGCTATTAACATGCAGTGGTCATTTCAACATTATGCCATTGTAAGTATAGTTCGTTGTGAATTTGGGAAATAGCCAGAATGCTTGTTAAAAAGATGACCAGATAACTGACAACAATGTAAATGTTATTCCTTTGCCTTCTCGATTGGCTGCAGTAGTTTGTTTCATTAATAAAGGAAAACTCAGCTCAAGAGAATGTGGCATTAGGTATTAATCTGCCAGCAATCTAAAATAAGACTAATAGCGCCTACCTCAAAACAGATGGTAGCAAATGGTCCAGTCACCTATCTACATTTCAGTCATTTTTTCAGGCTTTGTTTAGGGGTAAAATTATTTGTTGTGTTTCTATAAGAAAATATAAATTTTTCAACAGAAATACCTTTCTCATTTTGTCAGGTAAACTGATATTGGTTGTAATCATACTCAACAATAATTGGATGTTACTGGGTTTTTTCATAAAACCATCTGATTATTCAAATGCTGTAATGGTGAATAAAATTAGCTATTCATATACTATATGATTGGAAATGGATTTCTACCTTACACTTTCATTGATTGCTGTAAAATACATAAACAATATATATTTTTATTATACGATAAGCAATATAGAGCAGGGATAAACCCATTAACATTTTCAAAATACAGAAAATATATGATGCAATAACTGTTTACTTTCTGATTTTAAAACACCTGCAAGCAGATATTACCACCCCATTTTGGCCCTCATTTATCAAACGTGCTTAGAAACCAACGTAGATCTGAGCAGAGAAATCATCTTAAGACGAGGCTCACGTATTTAAATATCACGCCCACATATATCCATGGGTTAGAGGCCTCGCCTTTAGAATTTACGACATGGATAAGTGACATCCGGCAAAGAAAATGAATTTCTCTGAAATAGAAATAGAGATGCTCGGGTCTCAAGTGGAGGCCAACCGCTTGGTTTTATTTGAAAGCTTAAAATCAGGCATGAATGGATCAAGGAAAAATGCAGTGTGGACTAAAGTTAGGCTGCTACAGTCATTGAAAGCGATAAAAGAGAACCTGAAGTTCATTTCAAATAAATGAATTATTTCCATTAAACATTCCAGATATTTTTTGAAGTAGCATTCTTACCCAAAGATAGCACTTACTATATTAGAGTGCAGAATTAGATCCTGTCTCCGTCGTAGAGCCTTCAATGGTCACTGTTGCGGCCACGGATCTTCATTAAATGGCACGCCGTTCTCCAGCGCAATATTGTGGAGAACCCCGCATGCCGTAATTATGTTGTAGGCCTGCTCTCACCGAGGAGATGACTCCAACCCAGCAGTGTGCCATCCTCTAGCCTTGTTCCAATGATGCAGTTTTGAAAAATAAAAGTTGCACTTCCCCTCAGGCCACCGGGCTACCATATTTACAACAAACATCCTGGCATCACATATGATCCAAATGTGATTTATGCCCCAATCACATTTTGAGACCCAGCAATCTCATACAATTGTCTTTTAATCCCAGTTTGCTGAGCATAATCATGAAAATGTAATATACCTAGCAAAAAGGGACTTGATAACGGCAAAACTGCTGGCCTACTTCGACTAATTGTTGGCTGTGATATACCAGACCTGTCCCTGATCTCCTGCTGAAAGGTCCTGGTGGCCAAAAACCCCAATGTAGAGAGCACTCATTAAGGTCCTCTAACAGAGCCAGATCTGCCATTGCTTCAACTTCAGGACTGCCAAAGCGCTTGTTTAAATAGGCCTCTGAATAAACATTTCTCCAATCACATTACAAATCGATTAACCTACTATATATATTTTTATTATTTGATTGAAATTGATGTATGTGAAATTAAGCCCTCATGTTCTAGGCCATCTCAAAGTGAGAAGGAAACAATAAACCACCTAATAGCATTGTGCTTGACAGAACTATTCGTAATTCTGAAATGTAACTCGCAATATGGTTTAGTGGCGATGCACACACATTCCATCAATGATCGCTAGTACAACAATTCAATGAACCGGGTGGTTATAGGCTACCATGAACAACCGCTAGTCACACTGGAGAACTTGCGTACACAAGGTCAGACCAGACGTGAGATTTTATCGCAGCCTATGCTCACATTCAAATTGATAAATGCCTTGCTTTGCATAGGAATCGGCGTACGCCCGTCCTACGCCTGTTTTAGGTCATACGCACGTTTGATAAATGAGGGCCTTTGTGAGCATAAAGTTGCTTGGTCAACATGATAAGCTACAATTGTATACATTCCAACCACAATATGATGAAATGTACAGGGATGAACAAATAATACTGAGGTAAATTAAATACAAGGGAACAATAAGGAGTAGGCCGTCCCTTTGCTTTCAGAAAAGCTAAATAAATAATTGGAATGCTGTCAGACCTGAACTTTGTAATGATGGGGCTCAGGCAGAATGTAAAATTCCAATATGTTATTTAATAGGAACAGGAGAATAATCAGCAATAATCCAGCAGTATATAATATCTTCATACAAAGCAGTCAGGGGCAAGGCTATCCGTAGTCAGGCAGGTAGAGGTCAAAAACAGGAATACAGGTAGTCAGACAGGCTGGGGCTTAGCAGGGACTCGGATACTCAGACAGGCAGGAAAATGGCTGGAACACGGTTCTCAAAACAGGCAGGGTTCGGTACACAAGGGAGGCTTCTCAGACAAAACAGGTTCGGCAACTGGCAAGACAGGAGATCAGGTGAAAGTACAAGAGGGCAAATCC
>JACXGM010015489.1:0-21355 GCA_016801145.1 Umbra pygmaea | reverse complement strand
CAGTGTGAATTATAACACTGGATGTTTACAGTGTGAATTATAACACTGGATGTTTACAGTGTGAATTATAACACTGGATGATTTCAGTGTGAATTATAACACTGGATGTTTACAGTGTGAATTATAACACTGGATGATTACAGTGTGAATTATAACACTGGATGTTTGCTGTGTGAATTATAACACTGGATGATTTCAGTGTGAATTATAACATTGAATGTTTACAGTGTGAATTATAACATTGAATGTTTACAGTGTGAATTATAACATTGAATGTTTACAGTGTGAATTATAACATTGGATGTTTACAGTGTGAATTATAACATTGGATGATTTCAGTGTAAATTATAACATTGAATGTTTACAGTGTGAATTATAACACTGGATGATTTCAGTGTGAATTATAACATTGAATGTGTACAGTGTGAATTATAACATTGAATGTTTACAGTGTGAATTATAACACTGGATGATTTCAGTGTGAATTATAACACTGGATGATTTCAGTGTGAATTATAACATTGAATGTTTACAGTGTTAATTATAACATTGGATGATTACAGTGTGAATTATAAAACTGGATGATTACAGTGTGAATTATAACACTGGATGATTTCAGTGTGAATTATTACATTGAATGTTTACAGTGTGAATTATAACATTGGATGTTTACAGTGTGAATTATAACAATGGATGATTTCAGTGTGAATTATAACATTGAATGTTTACAGTGTGAATTATAACACTGGATGTTTACAGTGTGAATTATAACGATGGATGATTTCAGTGTGAATTATAACATTGAATGTTTACAGTGTGAATTATAACACTGGATGATTTCAGTGTGAATTATAACATTGGATGATTTCAGTGTGAATTATAACATTGAATGTTTACAGTGTGAATTATAACACTGGATGATTTCAGTGTGAATTATAACATTGGATGATTTCAGTGTGAATTATAACATTGGATGATTTTAGTGTGAATTATAACTTCGGATGATTACAGTGTGAATTATAACACTGGATGATTTCAGTGTGAATTATAACATTGGATGATTACAGTGTGAATTATAACATTGGATGGTTACAGTGTGAATTATAACACTGGATGTTTACAGTGTGAATTATAACACTGGATGATTTCAGTGTGAATTATAACACTGGATGTTTACAGTGTGAATTATAACACTGGATGATTACCGTGTGAATTATAACACTGGATGATTTCAGTGTGAATCATAACATTGGATGTTTACAGTGTGAATTATAACACTGGATGATTTCAGTGTGAATTATAACATTGGATGTTTACAGTGTGAATTATAACACTGGATGATTTCAGTGTGAATTATAACATTGGATGTTTACAGTGTGAATTATAACATTGGATGATTACCGTGTGAATTATAACACTGGATGATTTCAGTGTGAATTATAACATTGGATGTTTACAGTGTGAATTATAACACTGGATGATTTCAGTGTGAATTATAACATTGGATGTTTACAGTGTGAATTATAACACTGGATGTTTACAGTGTGAATTATAACACTGGATGATTTCAGTGTGAATTATAACACTGGATGATTTCAGTGTGAATTATAACACTGGATGATTTCAGTGTGAATTATAACACTGGATGATTTCAGTGTGAATTATAACACTGGATGATTTCAGTGTGAATTATAAAACTGGATGATTACAGGACATCTCACCTGCTTTGAGGCTTCATTGATCAGGCTGTTGTCATCAGCAGGGCTTCCCTGGGTGAAGTACACACAACACACACACACACACACAACACACACACACACACACACACACACACACACACACACACACACACTACAAGGAGACTGTGTGTGTGTGTCTGTGTGTGTGTGGGGGGGGGGGGGGGGTATTTACAAACACACAGACAAGAAGAAGCAATCGCCCATGCTTGGTGATGCACACACACAAACACACTCACACACACACACACACACAGATGATGTAACTTATTTTCTATCACTTCATAATATAGACCAGTCACGACTTAAGCCGTGGCGTTGCTATGAGAACAGAGGTTTTAATGACCATTATTAGCTGTTAATGAGAAAGAGAGCTGATTTCTCTTGTTGAGAGACTTTGTCATTACATTTAAACTCACTTTGCGCCAGATAATAGAACGCTGGTTTCCAGGGAAACTGGCTATCAGAATCTTTTCAACACAACAGCACTTACAGAATGATAGAGAAACAGCCTGGCTGTCTCCTGCCTGCTTTTACCTGCCGCTTTGTCTGCTTCTCTGCCTTTCTGCTTGTTTGCCGTCTGTCTTTCTACCAGACTCTATCTACCTGACTATACCTGCCAGCCTTTTTTGTGCCTTCCTGCCTCCATTCCTCCCTTATTTCCATTTCTCCCTCCCTCCCTCAGTTTCTTTTCTCCCTCCGTTCCACCCACCTCTACCTGCCTTCATTCTTAACTGACTCTCTGCCTCGTTTTGTCTGTCTGTGCCTCTGCCAGCACCTCTACTAGACACAGTCACAGATCATTCTGGAATACAACCTGTAGCTGGGTGCCATCAGCGTCTACCAATAACACGCAGGAACAGAGCTTCATTTTGAGAGATGTTGCTATGATGGTAGAGACGTTGTGGACCATGGGAGGAGATATCTCTCTGTTGGATGGTTAGGGTATCTGTCGTTGGAGGTACTGATTCCACACCGTTGTGACTCCAAATTTATTTCAGGTTAGTCCTCATGTGTATGTGAGTGATATTTATATCTATAGTAGGTCTAATGTTTGGGTGACATGAAATATAGACATTATTAAGATTAGAGCGTAATTAACAATAACGTTTTCAAAAAACCAACATTTATTTGAAGACGTCATTGATATGGAAGATGCGTGTCACTAAGATGTTATTACAAGGAGCCAAAAAATGTGTTTATAGTTTCTGTCATTAATAACGGAAAATGCTACAGATACTTTTGTAAATTTGTGGTTACAAATGTTTCCATGCCTGAATAAATATGTATTCATAAAAGAGATTTGTTAAATCCATAATGGATTAGTTAAAACACAATTTATGACTGTACTAGTGATAAGGTTCATGCACACTGAATTAGTAGAAAGACTTATTTCACCAACAAACAAACAACAAATTAACATATTCATTTTTTATGTTATGATATGACACTGTCTTGGTAACTTCAATCACACGGCAGAAAGCTGAAACAATCTCATGTTCATTCTGTTTGAAGCTGAAATGGTGTGTGTACAGCATCGTTCTGTGAATATTTCCTTCAGGTGTCTCTTTCTCTCCATTCAGTGACAAATCCATCGCGGGCGACGACAGAGGATGGGGAGCCGTAGAGATGAGAACATGTGCACTGTACAGGACCACTTTGCTGCCGTAGTAACCGCCGGCCCTGCCATGGCAGGAAGTTCCAGTGACGTCACACCTGTGTGCTGTGGAACTCCTGCCTCAGAGGATGTTAGGCAGTCAGTCAGTCAACGCCGTCACTCAAAACCTTACATGAACACTGAAAGTGAGACGGATGGGCAGTCTCCAAGGCAACGAGACACAACTATCAATGTGGGAGATTCATCCAATCAGTTCCACCATGTGGCACGCAGCACTCCTATTACAGGACATGCTAAGTTTGAGCCGCCCACTGTTGTAATAGACCCCTTCGTGCAGGAGCAAGCTATAAAGGAGGACTATTCTCTATCGGATATGATCAAGCACCACACGCAGAGAGAGGCTTCACAGACAGAAAACACCCTGAAGCACAGAGACTCCTCCATGGAAAGAGAGACAGAGAAGGAGAGAGAGGACACAGAGAAGCAGCACATGCAGACCCAGGTGAGTCTGGAGGTGGCACAGTGCCACTCTGTAGCCACCAGCCCTATGACGCCGCCACAGGGGGTTGGCATCGATGCCTTTTCCTTCCCAGCATCCTCAAAGAAACTAGAGGTGAAACAGTGCCACTCTGTAGCCACCAGCCCTATGACGCCGCCACAGGGGGTTGGCATCGATGCCTTTTCCTTCCCAGCATCTTCTAAGAGTCTGGAGGTGGCACAGTGCCACTCTGTAGCCACCAGCCCTATGACTCCGCCACAGGGGGTTGGCACCAATGCCTTTTCCTTCCCAGCATCCTCTGGGAGGACCGGAGCAGACACTAAGGACGTCGAACTGCAGCTGGTCCGGCAGGTGGAGTTCCGTTCTGTCGCAACAGCACCCATGACACCAAAGACTCCAAACACGGCCGGTGTTACTGCCGTCTTTCCAGAGCCCAGTGGGAGAGACAAGGTGCATGGGAGGGAGGAGGAGGCAGAACCTGTTATACCTCAGCCAGCAATTACCCCGGTACTAAAATGTAGCAGTCCAAGACAGGAACAGGCCAGACTGTCCGACGCCTTTCCAGATAGTTCTGCTACCTCAGCTCCTCAGGCGGACAAACCCTGCCGCAACCACATGGGAGGAGCAGAACCAGAACAAGCAGGTGATAAACAGAGAGGAAAACAGCATCCGGCTGCAGAATCTTTTGATCAGGAGATCACGATTCTGGTGACCCATCACTATGGATACGGACCTGAGGATGAGGAGGAGCAAGAGGAGCAGGGGTTAGAGGTCATGTCACGTCTTCAGTCCTCCACTACTGAGGATGCAAAGGACAGTGAAGGGCTGGATGAAACCGTGCCTACTGGGGTGTCTACAGAGCTAGATGACAATGAGTGGGGGAAGGTGCTTCCACCGGTTCCCCAAAATAGCCTGGATGATGGGAGAGGTGATGACCCAGCTCAACCCCAGATCACAGGGGCAGACAAGCCCTCATCTGGCCGAACCCAACAGGACGATTCACCAAAAACTCTGACTAAAATCAAACCAGCAGAGAATAAAACGAAGGACTGTGAGGGGAAACCTGACCACTTGGAACAACGAAGCCTTGTGGACAGGAGTGGATCTTCTTCACCCAATCAGAAGAAAAAGCTACAGCACCCTCTAGTGGACACTCCAGGACCTGCATCTCCATCCAAACCACTACAGCACATGCAGACCCAGGTGAGTCTGGAGGTGGTTCAGTGTCACTCTGTAGCCACCAGCCCCATGACGCCACCACAGGGGGTTGGCACTGATGCGTTCTCTTTCCCAGCATCCTCTAAGAATCTCGAGGTGGCACAGTGTCACTCTGTAGCCACCAGCCCCATGACGCCACCACAGGGGGTTGGCACTGATACGTTCTCCTTCCCAGGACCCTCTAAGAATCTCGAGGTGACACAGTGTCACTCTGTAGCCACCAGCCCCATGACGCCGCCACAGGGGGTTGGCACTGATGCGTTCTCCTTCCCAGCACCCTCTAAGAATCTCGAGGTGGCACAGTGTCACTCTGTAGCCACCAGCCCCATGACGCCGCCACAGGGGGTTGGCACTGATGCGTTCTCTTTCCCAGCATCCTCTAAGAATCTCGAGGTGGCACAGTGTCACTCTGTAGCCACCAGCCCCATGACGCCGCCACAGGGGGTTGGCACTGATGCGTTCTCCTTCCCAGCATCCTCTAAGAATCTCGAGGTGGCACAGTGCCACTCTGTAGCCACCAGCCCTATGACCCCGCCACAGGGTTCCAGTGCCAGCGCGTTCCCCTTCCCAGCATCATCTGGGAGGCCATTCACGGAGACGAGAGACGCCGAGCTGCAGGTAGGCCAACGGGTGGAGTGCCGTTCCGTTGCCACCGCGCCTATGACTCCAAAAACACCCAACACCTCCGCTCTGCCGGCCACCTTCCCAGGGCTGGTTGCCACAGAGGGGGAGAAAATGAAAGAGGAAGTAAAGAAAGCTGGGGGGGCGACGGAGGACAGTTCAGACGAACCAATTCAGGAGGTGAGGTGGGATGAGAAGGGAATGACATGGGAGGTGTACGGTGCGGTGGTGGAGGTGGGCGTGTTGGGCTCAGCCATTCAGAAACACCTGGAGAAACAGGTGAAGAAGCTGAGAAGACAGCCCTCCCCCACCCTACCTCCCCCGCCTCCCCTCAAACCTTCTGCAGTACCACTGCGCTCTTGCTCCCCTCCCTCCTCAGGGCCCGCCCAGGGGCGGGGCTCGGCAAGGAGGAGGGCGGAGCTGGAGGGAAAGAGAGGCCGGCGTCGGAGGAACCCTTTCCGTCTGCTGTTGAAAAATGTTCAGCAGCCCATTTGTTGCTCCAGAACTCATTCCACGGAGTAACCGCTAAGCTAGCCAACGCCCTAATTTAACAGAATTACCTACCGTACATTACGTGACCACATTAACCTAACACACTTCCCTTCATCACTAGACATTTCATGCTCACATCCTGCCCTCGACTGATTGCATAATATACAGAGTAAACATTATAGATGATCATTGAAATCTTTGACTACTTGGCCTTTTTACATTCCGAGAGATACTGATAGATACCGATAGCTGGGTTCAATTGTTTGACTCCACCCACTTTGAACCCAGCCCCAAAACTAATACCCTTGTACAGCACACTGCATAAACATTTGACTCCGCCCACATTGAGGCACACCCTGAATGGCACACTGCAGTGAGAGGTACTTGCATTGAGCTACAGTGAAGAATTCCCCCACTATACACATTTCTCCTGGGCTGTTAGCAAAGCCCCAGGTGGGATCTCTCCTCCAGAGGTCGCATGGAATTCAAGAGACACAGAAGTTTACACGGCACAAGTATGTCATGTCCCGACGTCGGCTCGAGCGGATTCTGAAAATGTTGCTGAAAGCTATCGGTATCTATCGTAGTATAAAAACCCTGTAAGATATCACCTCATTACCCCTCATTACCACTTCCCCACTATAAAATCAAAGACAGTTTAATTTATTTCATGTTAGCAGCTGTAAAAACGATGTTTTTATAAGCCATTGGAAAGATCATTTACCACATTATAACAGTGTTATAAGGACTGTATGATAACTGCGCTATTCAAACTTTCGGCCAATTAATCAATGGCTACAAGACAAGCTTACACCATCATCAGCGACCATAAGACTAATGGTTCAACTCAAATAAACCTGTGGACTTTTTATGCAGAAGCTATTTTTCCAGTGTTTACATTGAATCAGATTGGACTGATTTGCTTTATAAACCTACAACTACTACCATACTGGTCTTGGTACTGCATGAAAACCTAAAACTACAATCCGACTTTTTATTTTTATTCCCTGGATGTAGAAATAAAAATGTGTAGGAACTGAATCAAATTTGTTAACACTGCGATTCCATAAGCTGGTTTAATGAATCCAAAACTCAACTATACCAACAGACTGACTGCATTATCTTCGTAGTAATTAACTTTATTCTGTTTTTGAAAACATCGGCGTAGGCTTTTAGATGTTATCTTTAAGCAGTTTATATTAAAAGTGACCCTAAATGGTTGTCATACTGGTTGTTATTTTGTGATAATATCTTTGGTATTAGAAGTATTACTGAAGTTTTAATGTTTATTATTTTTTCCTTTTGTGCTATTTTGTGTTAGTTAAGGAATATATATTAAATGACAAATGCACCATCAAGGTAACTTTCAAAAGATACAATTTCAAGTGCTAAATGTGTATATTTCGTGACCGATGTGTTGATTGTGATATAAAATGTGAGACTGTGCAGTTTTATATTTTTAAGTTAAAAGTAATTAATCTTCTATGTAGTGAATACATTTACGTTTTTGTTCAATATCACTGCTTTAGAACAAAATATTTAAGGATTTTCTTATTTTCAAGATACACTTTGAAATACATTTTAATACATCAATTCTGGAGTAATATCTCCAATGCAACAACACACAAGTATTATACAATCACTTTAAAGATGACTTGGAACTATATAAATGACCAACTTGCCCTCCTACCAACTCATTTAATGTTACAATGTTTTTAATAGATACGATATTTGGCAACAGAATTGTTGCATCTAGCTGAGCTCTAAAGCTTCTGTCCTGAAAAATGTTCTTAGAAATTAGCATGTTGTAAGTGATTGTCTGCAGTCAGTATACCAATGGGCTGGGTTCTGACAGTAAGTAGGAATCACCTAGTGACATCATTGCATACTCACCACTGTCTGTTTCCACATTGAAAAAGGCTAAATTAACCTTCTGATGCCCTAAGTCAGCCTAAACGTTCCTCCATGTCAACCTATCTACACCTAAGCTGCTTTGTCTCAGTTGACTCCACACACAGAAACGTACATACACACAAAAAGCCCTGGACTGTTAGTAAAGATATATTCATATTTTTCATTGATTTTTTGGGGGGTTATTTTCTATTAATTATTGACAGGAGGAAGCAGAAGCCAGGGACACAGGTAGGGGGCGACAGAAAGGAAGGGCACAGACAGGTAGGGGGAGACAGAAAGGAAGGGCACAGACAGGTAGGGGGAGACAGAGAGGAAGGGCACAGACAGGTAGGGGGAGACAGAGAGGAAGGGCACAGACAGTCGGCCGAGCCAGTGGGCACGTGTAGACCAGGAGCTTAGACCGCTACACCAACTCCAGAACCAGATGTGGTCTTTATATTTAAATGAGCAGTTCCATTTATATACTATGTTTAATTTGATGTTGTTTTTTCATTGACTTTTATTCAATAAAATACCTTTGACGGTAATATGACTCTTACTCGACAAGCAAACTATACAGGATTTCAGCGTTTAATTTCAAAACACTGAATGGAATTCATATTCAAAAGACATCACATCACAAAGCAGAATGTATTTACATCAAATCTATAGAAATGTAGGGACAATTATAATAAGTAGAATGAATTTGTGCAACAACAATGATGTTATTTTCTTTTTTAGTTTCATGTTTTCACCTTAATTTAAACAACAACAACAAAGCAAGCATCACACTTGTGCGTTGTCTAAAAAGTTGGAAGATTTCTTTTTATTTGGGTTTCTGATGGGGTAGGATGATTGAACTTAAAACTTCAAAGTTAAATTGATCCAGAATCAATGGGTATATTTCATTTCAAAAGTCCATAAGTGAATGTAGCAATAGGGATCCCAGCTAAATGGTTATTTTTACAGTAAATACAAATACAAATGGATTGATGATAACTAAAAGTAGCATAAAGCTGACTGATATAGTAACATCTCTTTACTATGCATAAGTTATATGCTTAAATAAATGGTACATTTGAACATTTCTTAGTTAAAAATTACAACATGCAATACAATGGATTTACATACTCTAAATTTTTGATTGAACTTCATTTTATCTCATTCTATCACAGTGTTTGCCATGCATCCTTTATGAGGAGGTCCACTTTGGCATCCATTATTAGTGTCTGATTTCCCAGAACAGATACTGTACCATAAATCATTGGTGCTGATTTAAAATGGCAGCCACACCACACTGATGATGAGCTTCCCTTAACGCCATCAGAGGTCAGTGGTGCTAAATGCTGGGTTATTGAAGGTTATGCTGGGACTGTTGCTGTCTCTTTTCCTGCCACGCCGGGCCAGAGCTTCACCTAGAGGCTCAACATGGGAATTATCTGCTTCCCAATCTTCATCCTCTTCCTGGATCATCTGCATGAAAGGAAACAGGCCACACCCACTATGATGACTAGAACACAAATAATATTACAGAGTACAATACTGTAAGCATTAACACACGACAGTGTGCTTTGCCAGGGAATAATTGCACACCTCGGCAGTGTAGAAAGTCACAAGGCCGAAGGCATGACTTAGCATGGCTTATCATTAGGGTTGAACACAAAGTCTGTGCTTTCATAGAATGTTGGCGAAAGGGTTACTGTAGTCAGGCATTTGTGAAAAATCTAACTACACTGGACATCGGTTTATTCTGCCAACAAGGGGTTACTCTATGAAAAGGGCTTTTGGTTTTCGGTTTTATTTATTTTCAAATTCAGGCTTTATTTATATTCTTTTTTATGTGTTTCTTGGATACATTAATCTTTTTTTTGATGACTTCAATTTAAATAACACAAATTAGATACTGTAATCAGGTTTTTATAACAGTGGTTCGAACTTTAAGAACTAGTGATTTGTGTTAGCTACTTAAACCTGCACTACTTTTTCTAAAACTACAAATAAATACAAAAACAATGTTTTAGGACTAGTAAACATTAGGAAATAGAATACTGGATCCAGGGGTTGAAATCATCAACCTAAAAAATACAAAATAGACAATAGTAGAATATCAAAATCGACATTTCACAATATCTAACTAGCAAAACATTTGTATTTTTGTAAATTGGTTGTATTGTCCTTGTAATGTTCCTGTGTTCAGTAAAAACAAATATATAAAAATATTCAAAAAATATACAGACATTTCGGGCGACACAAGAAATGAATGAAAGTTACACAGTGCAGCTTTAAGCCTAATATTGTAGTCTACATTATCTGTACTGACATTTATGAATGGAAGTTACATAGTGCAGCTTTAAGCCTAATATTGTAGTCTACAGTATCTGTACTGACATTTATGAATGGAAGTTGCATAGTGCAGCTTAAGACTAATATTGTAGGCTACATAATCTGTACTGACATTTATGACTGGAAGTTACATAGTGCAGCTTTAAGCCTAATATTGTTGTGTACATTATCTGTACTGACATTTATGAATGGAAGTTACATAGTGCAGCTTTAAACCTAATATTGTTGTGTACATAATCTGTAGTGACATTTATGAATGGAAGTTACATAGTGCAGCTTTAAGCCTAATATTGTAGTCTACATTATCTGTACTGATATTTATGAATGGAAGTTACATAGTGCAGCATTAAGCCTAATATTGTAGTTTACATTATCTGTACTGACCATTTATGAATGGAAGTTACATAGTGCAGCTTTAAGCCTAATATTGTAGTCTACATTATCTGTACTGACCATTTTATGTCACACTGCTCATCACAGATTAACACTGCCTGGTGTCCATGACTAATCGTCACTTGATTTGCCTGCCCGTCAGTGGCGGGTATTTCCCCATACATAGTTATACCTATATAGGTGAAATCTTAAATGCGGTTTGATTCTATTGGGCCGGCAAACTAAAATATCTGAAGGTTTAAGCTTTGGTGTTCTCATTTATCCCCATTACCCTGCATCGGTCAGTCAACTAACTAACCAGCCAGCAAAAGTTACTTGTTCTATAGTATACCACTGTCCAATGTGACAGGACACACTTTTGATTGTAGCATCCCCTACCTACAATATTAGAAAATAAATATAATGTTTCCTCCTCCATGTGTGAATGTGGGGATGCTGTTCTTGGGGTCATTGGCAGCATTCCTCCTTCTCCAAATACGGCAAGTTGAGTTGATGCCAAAAAGCTAGATTTTGCTCTTATCTGACCACAACCCTTTCCCCCAGTTCTCCTCTGTATCATTCAGCTGCAGGATTTCAGTCCTTCACGGCGTAGTGTGTTACTAATTGGATTCTTGGTGACTATGGTCCCAGCTGACTTGAGATCATTGACAAGATCATCCATGTAGTTCTGGGCTGATTCCTCACCATTCTCATGATCATTGTAACTCCACGAGGTGAGATCTTGCTTGGAGACCCCAGACCGAGGGAGATTGACAGTTATTTTGTGTTTCTTTAATTTGTGAATAATCACACCAACTGTTGTCACCTTCTCACCAAGCTGCTTGGCGATGGTCTTGTAGCCCATTCCAGCCTTGTGTAGGTCTACTATCTTGTCCCTGACATCCTTGGACAGCTCTTTGGTCTCGGCCATGGTGGAGAGTTTGGAATCTGATTGATTGCTTGCATCTGTGGACAGGTGTCTTTTATACGGGTAACAAGCTGACATTAGCAGTACTCTCTTTACTCTTAGCTCGTTACCTGTATAAGAGGCACCTGGTTAATCAGCTCGTTACCTGTGTAAGAGGCACCTGGGAGCCAGAAATCTCGCTGAATGAGAGGGGATCAAATACTTTTTCACTCACTGTAACGCAAATCAATGAATGAATAAATAGTTTGAAATGCATTTTTCTGGATTGTTTTGTTGTCAATCTGTGTCTCACTGTTCAAATAAACCTACCATTAAAATTATAGACTGATTTTCTATTCGTCAGTGGGCAAACATACAAAATCAGGAGGGGATCAAAAACAATTTCCTTCACTGTATATATGTTCACACATATCTGTTAACCTCACCATCATGGGCCCGTTGTCCTTGTCAGACATGACCATGTCGATGTTGAAGTCTAAAGAGTTCAGGCTGCAATTCAAAAGAAACGTACAAAATCAGATACACGTAAATGCGTTTAATACTGTCAGTACGGACATTCCACATAAACACTAGTGAACTCTCGGTTCTGAATGGAGCTGTGTGGACCAGGATGGTGAGAAAATGGAGGATGCTACGACACAAAGACAATGAGGAGGAATTAGCTACATCAGAGTGGGAAGTCCTGAGGAGGAAGACAAGGACGCAGAGGAAGAGGAAAGTGGGAAAGCCCTGGAAAGAGGTAGAAGTAAAAGAAGAGGGGGGAGGATGGAGGGGGGGACTGAGGAAGATAAAGCTGAATGTAAAAAGTATTAAACACACTGACAAATATATGTTCAACAAGCATTCCAAGTGTTTTTCACAACAGTGTAAAAAGAAATGTCCTGAACTAGAAACAGATCTAGAAGGATTCCATCTATCTGTCGTGAATCCTTAGATCACACTTCATCACTCCTACAACCAACACGTCTCCAATGTTCACACTACCAAAATAATCATAGATGTCATAGAATGGTTTCCACGCATCACTGCTGATCTTCTAATAATAGGTTGTCTCCAGAACTAGTCTTATCGATGCACCACACTGGCGTAAAAACACAAATGCTGGAAAAACGTACAATCTGCTTTTTAAAAATGTTTTCTACCTGACTCGGTCTGCATTGGAATCTTCCTCATCAAACCCGAGGTCTGTGGCTGTGTCGATGTTCAAGTTGAGTACAGGGTTAGCCCTAAAAATAAACACAGGGTTAGTACAAGGTTAGCCATGGAAATAAACACAGGGTTAGTACAGGGTTAGCCATGGAAATAAACACAGGGTTAGTACAGGGTTAGCCCTAAAAATAAACACAGGGTTAGTACAGGGTTAGCCCTAAAAATAAACACAGGGTTAGTACAGGGTTAGCCATGGAAATAAACACAGGGTTAGTACAGGGTCAGCCCTGGAGATAAACACATTTAGTGTACAGTCGTGGCCAAACGTTTTGAGAATGTAACAATTATTGATCTCCACAAAGTTTGCTGCTTTAGTTTTCTTAGATCTTTATGTCAGTAGTTACTATGGTATACTAAAGTATAGTTACAAGCATTCCATAAGTGGCAAAGGCTTTTATTGACAATTACATTAAGTTTATTATGTAGAGTCAATATTTGCGGTGTTGACCCTTCTTTTTCAAGACCTCTGCAATCCACCCTGGCATGCTGTGAATTAACTTCTGGGCCACATCCTGACTGATGGCAGCCCATTCTTGCATAATCAATGCTTGGACTTTGTCAGAATTTGTGGGTCCACCCGCCTCTTGAGGATCGACCACAAGTTTTTTTTGTGTAAGGTTCCCTCATTCAGGTCAGGTAACATCCACATCAGACACTGTCATTCTATCACATCCTAAGGCAGTGGAGCACAGCACTCACCATAGGTCGCAATCACCAGAATACTAAACACCTGCACCCAGTCACCATATATACCTGCCGGTTAGTTATCCTTGCAAGGTATTGTTCTTCCTGAGCTACTGAGCGTTATATTCTTGTATATTAAAATCTATTGTGTATTGACCTTTTGGCTTTTCTCCTGACTACCGAGATTCCACTTCGACTTTGTGCCTTTGCCTGTGACCGCCTGTGTTTCGACCTTTGCTGCCTGTTTGATCTTTCAAGTGTTCGGATCGTGTTCTGTACCTCTACCTGTGCCTGAAAGTGTACAGACCCCAGCTTGTTGACTATCAAACCTGCTTCACACTCTGTACATCTGCCCAGCAACTCCTGTGTACCAACCACTGCATGTTCCATGTTTAGGATGTATACATTGATTCCTGGCTTAATTTATTATTTAACACCCTTATTTGTATTCCTGTCTCAAGTCATTATACAATGGGATTAAGTTCTGGGGAGTTTCCTGGCCATGGACCCAAAATTTCAATATTTTCTTCCCTGAGCCACATCCCTGAGCCACTTTGACTTTTTCCTTATGGCAAGGTGCTCCATAATGCTGGAAAAGACATTCGTTGTCACCAAACTATTCTTGGAGATTTTGGAGAAGTTGTTCTCTGAGGATGTGTTGGTACCATTCTTTTTTCATGGCTGTGTTCTTAGACAAACCTTGTGACTGAGCCCACTCCTTTGGCTGAGAAGCAACCCCACACATGAATGTTCTCAGGAAGCTTTACTGTTGTCATGACACAAGACTGATGGTAGTGCTCACCTTGAACAATCGGAAAGGGGATTCATCAGAGAAAATGACTTTACCCCAGTCCTCAGCAGTCCAATCCCTGTACCTTTTGCAGAATATCAGTCTGTCCCTGATGATTTTCCTGGAGAAAAGCTGCTTCTTTGTTGCCCTTCTTGACACCAGTCCTTCCTCAAAGGTCTTTGCCTCACTCTGCATGCAGATGCACTCACACCTGTCTGCTGCCATTCCTGACCAGGCATTCTGGTGGTGCCACAATCCCACAGCTGAATCAACTTTAGGAGACGGTCCTGGCACTTACTGGACTTTCTTGGGCACCCTGATTCCTTCTTTACAACATTTGAACCTCTCTCCTTGAATTTCTTGATGATCCAATAAATGGTTGATATAAGTGCAATCTTACTACCAGCAATATGCTTGCCTGTGAAGCCCTTTTTGTGCAAAGCAATGATGACAGCATGTGATTCCTGGCAGGTAACTATGGTTGACAGAGGAAGAACAATGATTTCAACCACCACCCTCCTTTTAAAGCTTCCAGTCTGTTATTCTAACTCAATCAGCATGACAGAGTGATCTCCAGCCTTGTCCTCATCAACATTCTCACCTGTGTTAACGAGAAAATCACTAACATGATGGCAGCTGGTCCTTTTGTGGCAGGGCTAAAATGCAGTGGATTTTCTTTGGGGGGGTTAAGTTTATTTTCATTTCAAAAAGGGCCTTTGCAATTGAGTGCAATTGATCTGATCACTCTTCATGACATTCTAGAGTACAGTGCCTTGCGAAAGTATTCGGCCCCTTCGACCTTTTGCCACATTTCAGGCTTCAAACATAAAGATATAAAACTGTAATTTTTTGTGAAGAAGCAAGTGGGAAAAAATGTGGGAAAAAATCATGAAGTGGAACGAAATTTAGAGGAGGAAAATTGGAGGAAAATTATTCAACCCCTTTACTTTCAGTGCAGCAAACTTTCTCCAGAAGTTCAGTGAGGATCTCTGAATGATCCAATGTTGACCTAAATGACTAATGATGATAAATAGAATCCACCTGTTTGCAATCAAGTCTCCGTATAAATGCACCTGCTCTGTGATAGTCTCAGAGGTCCGTTGAAAGCACAGAGAGCATCATGAAGAACAAGGAACACACCAGGCAGGTCCGAGATACTGTTAAGAAGTTTAAAGCCAGATTTGGAAACAGAAAGATTTCCCAAGCTTTAAACATCCCAAGGAGCACTGTGCAAGCGATCATTTTGAAATGGAAGGAGTATCAGACCACTGCAAATCTACCAAGACCCGGCCGTCCCTCTAAACTTTCAGCTCATACAAGGAGAAGACTGATCAGAGATGCAGCCAAGAGGCCCATGATCACTCTGGATGAACTGCAGAGATCTACAGCTTAGGTGGGCGAGTCTGTCCATAGGAAAACAATCAGTCGTATACTGCACAAATATGGCCTTTATGGAAGAGTGGCAAGAAGAAAGCCATTTCTGAAAGATATCCATAAAAAGTGTTGTTTAAAGTTTGCCGCAAGCCACCTGGGAGACACACCAAACATGTGGAAGAAGGTGCTCTGGTCAGATGAAACCAAAATCAAACTTTTTGGCAACAATGCAAAACGTTATGTTTGGCGTAAAAGCAACAGAGCTCATCACCCTGAACACACCATCCCCACTGTCAAACATGGTGGTGGCAGCATCATGGTTTGGGCATGCTTTTTTTCAGCAGGGACAGGGAAGATGGCTAAAATTGATGGGAAGATGGATGGACCTAAATACAGGACCCTTCTGGAAGAACCAGAATGGAGTCTGCAAAAGACCTGAGACTGGGACGGAGATTTGTCTTCCAACAAGACAATGATCCAAAACATAAAGCAAAATCTACGATGGAATGGTTCACAAATAAACATATACAGGTGTTAGAATGGCCAAGTCAAAGTCCAGACCTGAATCCAATCGAGAATCTGTGGAAAGAACTGAAAACTGCTGTTCACAAACGCTCTTCATCCAACCTCACTGAGCTCGAGCTGTTTTGCAAGGAGGAATGGGCAAACATTTCAGTTTCTCGATGTACAAAACTGATAGAGACATACCCCAAGTGACTTACAGCTGTAATCGCAGCAAAAGGTGGCTCTACAAAGTGTTAACTTAAGGGGGCTGAATAATTTTGGCCATGACTCATTCATCAATAGCGTATGTATTTTGGACATGACTCATCCATAGTGTACCATGTGTTAAGGACATGACTCATTCATAAATAGTGTATTGCACTATGTACTACTACTTTAGAAAATGACTGCTGCATTCATAGTGTACTACGTGTTATGGACACAAATCATTCTTCCATAGTGTACTATGTGTTAAGGACATGAATCAGCTGTCCAT
Organism: Umbra pygmaea; assembly: GCA_016801145.1. Classification (NCBI taxonomy): domain Eukaryota; kingdom Metazoa; phylum Chordata; class Actinopteri; order Esociformes; family Umbridae; genus Umbra; species Umbra pygmaea. The sequence goes on along the minus strand of JACXGM010015489.1, from coordinate 4,578 downwards.
AGTGTACGATGTGTTAAGGACATGAATCAGCTGTCCGTAGTGTACCATGTGTTAAGGATATGAATCAGCTGTCCATAGTGTACCAAGTGTTAAGGACATGAATCAGCTCTCCATAGTGTACCATGTGTTAAGGAAATGAATCAGCTGTCCATAGTGTACCATGTGTTAAGGATATGAATCAGCTTTCCATAGAGTACCAAGTGTTAAGGACATGAATCAGCTCTCCATAGTGTACTATGTGTTAAGGACATGAATCAGCTGTCCATAGTGTACTATGTGTTAAGGACATGAATCAGCACTCCATAGTGTACCCCGTGTTAAGGACATGAAACAGCGCTCCATAGTGTACTATGTGTTAAGGACATGAATCAGCTGTCCATATTGTACCATGTGTTAAGGATATGAATCAGCTGTCCATAGTGTACTATGTGTTAAGGACATGAATCAGCTCTCCATAGTGTACTATGTGTTAAGGACATGAATCATTCTTCCATAGTGTACTATGTGTTAAGGACATGAATCAGTTCTCCATAGTGTACTATGTGTTAAGGACATGAATCATTCTTCCATAGTGTACTACGTGTTAAGGACATGAATCAGATGTCCATAGTGTACTATGTGTTAAGGACATGAATCAGCGCTCCATAGTGTACGATGTGTTAAGGACATGAATCAGCTCTCCATAGTGAAATATGTGTTAAGGACATGAATCAGCTGTCCATAGTGTACTATGTGTTAAGGACATGAATCAGATGTCCATAGTGTACTATGTGTTAAGGACATGAATCAGCGCTCCATAGTGTACCATGTGTTAAGGACATGAATCAGCTGTCCATAGTGTACTATGTGTTAAGGACATGAATCAGCTCTCCATAGTGTACCACGTGTTAAGGGCATGAATCAGATGTCCATAGTGTACTATGTGTTAAGGACATGAATCAGCCCTTCATAGTGTACTACGTGTTAAGGACATGAATCAGATGTCCATAGTGTACTACGTGTTAAGGACATGAATCAGCTGTCCATACTGTACTTGTGTTTAGAATATGACTCACCCGCCCATAGTGTACCATTTTCTATGTGCAAGACTTACCCATCCATAGTGTACTTGTTGGTTCCAGGAACGATAGGTCCACTTTTATGGTCACCTCCAGTTGCCATCATAGCTGCTGAATTCATTGCTTTAGCAGCCTTCAGCTTTGTTTTGTAGCTGTGAAATTTTACAGTTGATAGGTTAGTAACTCATGCTAGCTCTCCAATACAACAAAAAAGTGAAAATCATTAACCATGCGCTAAATTAAACACAGTGTCTGATGATTTGCCTAATCTTACTCAGATCAAATGTTAGTCATCTAATCCAATTTCTAGTGATTATGCATCTCAGAGTACTGTTAATATAGAAGTTGGTCAAAACTGTCCATAATGATATACGTAAGTGTAGGCATTATTGTTTCTAAGAGATCTGTTCCATCGTCCCCAGGTCCCAGTTTACCTTCTGCGGGTGCAGACGAGAGTGGTTGTCATGACAGCCAGAATGATAATGAGGCCTGCCACCAGCCCCAACAATGTGAAAAGCACTGGATCTGTTTTCTCCTCTGGCGCATCGCTTGAACCCTGAAACACACCACAGATAGTTCACACTTCAGTTACACCCTCACATTGTTTCTCTCCCTAAATCATCTCTGTAGGTTTAATAAAGGCCCTATCCCATTTCTCCCCCTCGTTTTTGAGTCACCCTCGCTAAAGAAGTGGCCATCGAAAAGAAAACTATGAGGGCAAGTGGTAAATTAGGGAATGGGACAGCACATTTGACTCACACACACCATCAGAAACCGACAACAAGAACTGTGCATTAAACTGCAACGAGACTGTAGTTGTTCCAAAATGCCAGTTCCTGTGGAAGCTTTAGCGTTTCAGAACAGAAGTTTTTAGTGTGCGTCAGGGCGATGAGTCTCAATGTTTCTGTATGGTAGAAGACGAATTTGAAGGAGATTAGTGAGAAATAATAGTGCACGTGAAGCCACACGTAAGGTGCAGAGAAGGTGACGAGAGGGCATGGAAAAAGCATTAACAGTATATGAATGGACCAACAGACGCTATTCATTCCTATGGATACAAGTGAAACCAATTAAAAGCACTTTTTCGGTGGTAGCCGAGGTAATGAAATAATCAAATGAAAACAGACCAAATCCCAAACTCCATTTGTAGAAATGCAGCCCCAAACTTGCAAGGACCCACCACCATGCTTCACTGTTTCCTGCAGACACTCATTCTTGTACCGTTCTCCAGTCATTCAGCAAACAAACTGTCGTCTGTTACAGCAAATTATTACAAATTTCAGTCCAGACCTCCTGCTGCCATTATTCTGCACCCCAGTTCCTGTGTTTTCATGCAACATTTAGTCACTTGGCCTTGTTTCCACGTCGGACGTATGAATTTTTGGTCTTCCATGATCGCCTTTTCTGACCAGACTTCTACGGACAGTAGATTGGGTCTTGTTGCTGTGATCAGTCTTGCCATGGTGTATGAATTTTGACAGTAAACTGTCTTCAGCAACATCACATTGGTAGCTGAGTTGGGCTGTTCCTCACCCAGTATCATTCCTCCTACACACCTTTTTTTGTTTCAGGTAACGTTTGAATTTAAACCTACATATTGAATGAATGATCATTAGCACCTGTTTGATAAAATTGTTTCATCATACACCTGACAATATGCCTACCACATCCCTGACTTTTTGCAAGTGTAGATGAATTGATGCTGTTTTGAAGGCAAATGGTAGTCACACCAAATATCGATTTGATTTAGCTTTTTCTTCTGTTCACTCACTTTGCATTTTGTCAATTGACAAATATAAACTATTAACATGTCTAATTTTTAAACCATTCTTACTTTACAGCATATTTTCAGACCTGCTTAAAACCTTTGCCCAGTACTGTATAACATCAACAAATCATCAGGCCCCCAGTCATTGTATTGCACATATGTATTTGTAAGTGCATTTATATTAGCATCAGTTGTGAAAACGTTTTAGATCATAAAACGTACAATATATTTCAGGCCGAGGCTAATCAATTCTCCCCGTTGTTCACTGTTGGTTAGAATAGCTGAAGCTTGAACCGAGTTCAGGGCCGTTCCATTGGCATAAACAAAGTACACCTCCATGATGGTTTCTTCAGGATTTGTGTTCCTTGGAGAAGAAAATATGTGTAATTAAAAACATTTTCAACCTTCATAAATGAAGCATTCCTTAACAATATGACATACCCTATATTGCTCATCAACAATCCATCATCAATTAAATATTCCATTAATCCATAGTGCGAGACACCAGTCCATTTATTCCAGTCCAGACAGTACTACGAGCCCTTCCTCCTGAGTTCCTCCCCAGGTTCATCAGCCTCTATTGGTGTGTTTGTACAGCGTACACTGAGTCAAATCTGAAACATTGGTTTCTGTAGGGTTTTCCTTCAGGCTTCAACAGGGGAAATGTGATTTCCATATTGGGATAAGGTTCAGGGAATAGTGTTAGATTAGGAATTACTTTCAAGTTTCAGCATTATTGGTTATGTTGAAATTTGGAAGTTAGGGCTAGATTAAGTGTGGGCAGTATTGTATGTCATAGCATGTTGGCACCCATGAAGTATGTAAACAAAACTGGTAGTGCCATACTGAACTAACAGCCATGATGCACAACAAAGAGACTCTTGACAGCTGAGGCATTTGGACAGCTTACTGATATGAAAAGACCTTAGAAGGGAATCAACCCAGCAGCAGGACCGGTATCAGGAGGTGCACTGCCAGAGCCCTACAAAATGACCTCCAGCAGGCTACTGGTGTGCATGTTTCTGATGTCAGAACCTCATGCCACCCTCATGGAGTCTGTTTCTGGTAGTTTGGTCAGAAACATGCACACCAGTAGCCTGCTGGAGTTCATTTTGTAGGGCTCTGGCAGTGCTCCTCCTGTTCCTCTTCACACAAAGGAGCAGATTACGGCCCTGACCAGGTCTCCTGGTGTAACGGCCCATCTCCTGGTATCTCCTCCATGCTCTTGAGACTGTACTGGGAGACACAGTAAACCTTGCAACACTATGTTGGACCTTCTTGCATGGATGTTCCATCCTGGAGGAGCTGGACTACCTGTGCAGCCTGAATGTGCTGCAGGTACTACCTCATGATACCAGTAGTGACAAGGACACTAGCATAATGCTATCAGTAGTGACAAGGACACTAGCATAATGCTATCAGTAGTGACAAGGACACTAGCATAATGCTATCAGTAGTGACAAGTACACTAGCATAATGCTATCAGTAGTGACAAGTACACTAGCATAATGCTATCAGTAGTGACAAGTACACTAGCATAATGCTATCAGTAATGACAAGGACACTAGCATAATGCTATCAGTGGTGACAAGTACACTAGCATAATGCTATCAGTAGTGACAAGTACACTAGCATAATGCTATCAGTAGTGACAAGGACAGTAGCATAATGATATCAGTAGTGACAAGTACACTAGCATAATGCTATCAGTAGTGACAAGTACACTAGCATAATGCTATCAGTAGTGACAAG